>PVKB01006394.1:0-63572 GCA_004027205.1 Ctenodactylus gundi | reverse complement strand
CAGTTAAATTAGGATTAACGGTGTGTAGTGGCCACACCTGGATGCAGGAGGGACTGGTTACTGGGCGGAGACCTGAAAGGATACATAAGCTGCACCTGCCTTCCTGGAGGATGGGGAATAGTCTCAACTAGCCTCAGCTTGTCTGCCTGTTTGTGATGTCTGGGAAAGTTGCCTCCACCTCTCTCTCTGCCGTGCACTTCGATTATTGCCAGCTGCCCATGATTGGACGGCAACCTACTTCGAGACTGAGGTAAAATAAACCTTTCCTAAGTTTGTGGGTGTCGGGTATTGAGTCACAGCAACGAAAAAGTGAGACAATTTGTTTTGAATCTTCTCCTTTGCTGGCCTATTCATTGGTTTGTAGAATTAATTTAGAGTTACTTTGACAAGTTGCATGTTTTATTTTGTTTTGCAGTACTGGTGATAAAAGCCAGGCCTTTCACTGAGCTGTATTTCCAGAATTTTGTTGTTATTGTTGGGGTTGTGGTGGTCATCATTGTAATGATTTTTTATAGGGTGTCCTTAAGTTGCTAAATTGCTCAGGCTGGGCTGGAACTTGTAGTCCTCTGCTTCCTGTTTCACCCTGCCAGAGTGATGCGACAATAACAGTAGATTACTATATTTGGCTACTATTGTATTATTTAATGACATTGTCATGTTATTGCCCGTTTGTTCATTTTTCCTGGTTCTCTTTACTCTTCATTCACTTTATATACGCTTTCATTTCTTGTTTTAGGTTGTGCTTGAGTCCCTTGCTAGCTATTGTTAACCATCCCGCCTAAAACTTCATTCTATCTGTCTCAATTCTTACTCTGCTTACAAACGGCCCTATCCTTATTTTCTGTTTATTTGAATAGGATTCTTGTGTGTGTTTTTGTACACTTTTGTCATCTGTTATTTGCTTCTCAAATGAGGTGTGTGTGTGTGTGTGTGTACACGTACATATTTGTGAAATTAAATGAATCCAATCTAAAAAAAAAATTCCATAGGTAGAGGTTCTTCTAAGGTAAGCTCCCCCCTACCCTTTTTGTTCTGCAAGCTAAATTACTTTCCTTGTTTGTGTTGCAATACTTTTTAATATGTCTTGGTGATTTTGTATTTGAGTATATTTATAGGGACCAATTACTAACTCAGAATACTAAAGAGGTATATTGCTCTTAATTCTATGCTCGGTTCTACCTGTGAATTGCTTGACTCTTCCCTTCAGTCAGAAGTTGGAGGATTGACTCCTAAGCTTTTTTCTTAGTCGAACACCTGAACGAGGTATTGAAGAGGCTAAGCTACTAGCAAACATAGTTGGGAACTTTATACATATGCATTTTTCCTCTCCGTACCTATTAAAGTTCTACCTAGGTGTAGCAGTTTTTCTTATAGGCTTGAGACTATATACTGTCCAATAAGGTAACTTATAAACCTGCTTTCCTGTCTTGAAAAATACTAGTCAGCTCAACGACCAATATACATTCTTGAGAGATACAGATCTTCTTAAATGATGTGGTACAAATTCCACTTCGAGAATTTTCTGCTGCTGGTCTTCAGGTGCTCAGCTGTGTTTAACCTACTCATATTACTCATTCACTCTTCTTCCTTACATTCTCACAGTGGCTCCAATGGTAATTCCCAAAATGGTTTATACACATATCGGTGAGTGTGACCTTACTTGGGTAAGATAGAAGGGCTTTGTACATGTAGATTAAGGCACTTGAGATGAAGTTATCCTAGATTATCTGAGTGGGCCCTAAACCAATCTGGCGACCACAGAGAAACGTCAAGGTCAAGTAAGAGTCAAAGATGGAAATTTACCAGCTACAGCCCAAAGGAGAACTCTGAAACTCAGGGGGAAGAAAGTGCATGGATTGAAAAGTTCTCCTGAAAGTCTCAGGAGGGACTCCATTTCTGTGAATAGCTTGATTTCAGGGTTTTGGCCTTCAAAACTGTAACACAATGCATTTCTAATGTTCAAAGTCACATTATTTACAGTAATTTATCATGCAAATCAAAGAAAAAGTATGCTGTCCTTATGATAAGCACATTTCAAAAAAGTGTTGTAGTTCATATAGACAGTGATGCTTGTGAAATCTGTATTTCTTAGATCCACCTTCATCTTGTTGCAAATTATATTAGTTAAAGGAATATGAATGGAAGAAAGAAAATCATCCTCTAATTTTTATGTTGTTTTTCACATTTAAAATTTTCAGTTGTGTTTCAGAAAAAGAAAAATTTATAAATCTATACTTTACAATACTACATGTTTTGGCAATAATTCATTTTTTCTAATTTAAGATGAATGGTTAATTGCACTTCTTAAAGCCAATTTTGATCAGTTCTTATATTATGTTGCACCTATGTTATAAAAATAACAAATTCTAAAATACATATGTTTTTGTTTTGTTTTGTTTTTGCTTGCCTGGTTGTACTGAGAATTGAACTTCCTAAGTGCTAGACAAGCACCCTATCATGAGGGTCTGAAACCCGGGGTCAAGACCTTCTTATAAAATACCTGTGCTACCATCATAGGAAATCGATAATAGCATAAATGCTAAGGATTCACTGCTTCTTAGAAATGCTTAAGACCAGAGATTCTTCATGCCCCTCACATTCCACTGTGACTATCTCAGACCGCCCCACATTCTGTACATTGGCATTTTTCTTTCTTTTCTTTAAATAAAATGCTGGATGTGTTAACACTGAATGTTTGCTCTACCCACTTTCTATGCCAGCATGCTGACTTATTCCAAAACACATATTCCATGGAAGCACAGATTGCAACCTCTATCAGAGAAGAAGTATCTAAAAGATACAATGTGACTGGAAGCATATGATCTTCTTAGTAAAATCAAAATATTTCTTTAACATCTAGAACTCTGTATTTCCAAAACATATTCATTGCAATGCAGCATAAATTCTCAAAAGCAATGTGCATGGGTAAAAATACTAAGGAAAAGATTTTTTTTCCCAAAGTTTCCCCTGAGGCTGGAGTTAAAGCCTGGTCTTCTCTGATTTGACCTCCTCATTAATGATCTGGAAAAGGCTGGGAGTCAACAACACATTAATTACGCTCCCAGCTGTTTCTTAATTGAAAGGTATTGCACATGCCAGTAAATGACAGAGACTCTGGGGTTGAAAGAGGAGTATTAAAAATACATATATGTGCAGAGCAGGAAGAAAAAATCTAAAAATATTCCATGAGTGGAAGCTACTTGAGCCTGTGCTAGTAGTCAGACAACTCTCTCATAAAGGAGAGAGAAGAAAATATAACAACGTTATGACCCAGTTATAGTGGCCAGGAATTTATTTTAGGAAAGAGGAACATGTGGAAATTACATTTGCAAAGATACAAATAACTCCTTAAAGTATGTTAATCCCAAGTCAGTGTGTATGTAATAGAAGATCTACTTTATTGAGTAGCATTAAAATATAACTGAAAGGACTAATTTCTTAAAAAGATGTTTTATGGACAGCTTTATGAAAACTTTACAATTACAGGAGACTTGGTCAGGTGACAGGATCCTAGAGAACTCGTTCGCTTAACAGACAAAGAGCATAATGTGAAGAAACTCAAGGTTCTAGCTCAGGGTCTGAGAGCAAAGGTTTGACAGAACCTGGACGAGAATCTCAGTCTCCTGAGTCTTCGTTTCTGCCTGGCATCTCCGAATCACTGCCAAATTCAACCTCAGTGTCAACATCAAGGATGTGACAATAACCTGGTGTTACTGTAGAAGATTTCTGGAAGGAGGCTGTAGTAGATTATTTAGAATTCCATACCTTTTTTTTTTGGGGGGGGGGGGGGAACAAAGGAAACATAGAAATGCTCTTATCTGCAAGAGCAAATGCAAAACTAGCCACTTTGTTTCGTCTCTGCTGATCCTATGTGCCAAACCAACTTATGAGAAGCCACAAGTGCACCATACAAGGAGTCAGAAGAACTTAGATTCGAACAGGAACAAGGAATTGAAACTTTGAACATTTGTGTGAATACCTGATTCCTACCTTGCTAGTTTGCAAATGGAGGCTACTATCTGTATTAACTGTGGTGGGTGTCAAATAGTAAACCATTTTACGTGAAAAATGGAGTGAGAGAAAAAATCTATATAACTTCGCCTGAATTCTGACCTAAAGATTCACTCTGACACCCAGAGTCCATTTGATGGAGGCCATGCAAAGACCGGAGCTTGCATAGAGCTTGCATTTAGGCGTGAGCTGAGACTCAAGAGAAATAGACTCCAAGTTTAAAGAGATGTCTTCTACCAACAAGCACAGCTGCTACCTCCAAATTAACCCAGAAAATAATAGATTAACATTCTGCATAATGAAATTGCTTTTAAATTCACTGCTTTATAAGGATATTCAGAAGAAATCAGCTTCAGACTTACTGCTTTGGCTTCAGCAAGCTCTAGAGAAAGTGGCAAAACCTGAGTCAGCAATCATTTTTTAAATTTTAATATTCAAAGATTAATAGAAAAACTACCATATTATAACAGAAGAATCTGTGCCTTAGCTTCCACTTTCATTCTTTGTGGAAAATTATCAAGCTTGGCCTGCTTGCCTTGAAAAGGAATCCATGACAGATTTCTTTTTTATTTATTATTTATTTATGTATTTGCCACAGGATCTCACTCCGTAGCCCAGGTTGGTCCTGAACTCACAGCAATTCTCCTGTCTCAGCTTCTTTAGTTCTGGGATTACAGGGATGTGCCATCATGCCTGGGTTGTACAGTACGCGGAAATGGAATTCAGCTTCTTAGCACTTGTTAAGCAAGCGCTTTAGCCACTGAGCCATTTCTCCAGCCCCAACAGAATGTTTTCATAAAAAGTGAGAATTGGAAGAGAACCCATACATTATCCTATACAGTGTGAAATTTACATCGCTATAATATTTATATTTTTCCAAGGCAACTATGAATATTTTCCTCCAGATCAGGAAACAATCCTATAGATATTTTGGAGATCAATTCCTGGAACAATTCATTTAAAACTTCAAGTAAACTAAGTCCTGAATGAACAAGAAATGAAAAAAGCCACTAAATGTGCCTTGTGCCTGGCTTAATTTTGCCGACATATACAGCCATACTAGGAGAAAATAACACTCTCCCCATATGATAATATTTTAGGTGATTTCCTAGGACCTTTTTGGTTCCAATTTCTTTTGCTCTAATTTCCTTTTAGTTACAGAAATAATTCCTATGTATGCTGAGATAGAGAAAAAGAGAGAAGATTGTTCAACTAACCTTTTGCTGTGCTATTAGTTCCATTAAAATCAACTTATTAAATATAGGCAGGTCAGGTCCAGGGAACAATGAAAATTAGAAATAATGTGTCAGATCTTTTAGGTAGTCTGAACCACGACATAATCACAGCCATGATTTTCCCAAAGCTAACCATTCATTTGCACCCCAGCACTTATGAATCATTATGTTATTGTTTTCCTCTTAATGTCTGCTATGCATCAGTGGCTATAATGGATAGAGATTGATGGGGAATTGAGACCGAGCCGCAACTTAGCAATTAAAATGCTCAACTGGTCTTTGTTCTAGCGTTCCCTGGTGGCTGTGGCCCTGTTCATTAATCTGCATGTTGATTACAACTACTGTGTGCTATTGATCTGCATTTCCCAGCCCTGTGGCTGAAAGGGTATTAAGTTACCATAGGCATCTATAGCAGAGCATACCTCTGAATGCAATGCTGCGGACAATTAGGCAATAAAAAAAGTGTAATCACTTTTCATTTTGACTTGAGAATAACTTAAGAAAAAATTCCCCAAACCTGCCTACCTTAAATTCTTTGGATTAGATAAAGGCTTATTTCAATTTAAACTAGAGATGCGGTTTTAAAATTGTTCAGGTAATAAAAACATCTTTCCTCTTTGACCTACTTTATAAATTCCAGTTAAATTTTGTTTTTATATTCAATTATTAGTGACTCCATTATTTTAGCTCTAAATTTCTCTCCTCTATTCACAACCTTTTCCTCTCTGACAAGCAGCTAATGATGTGTAAACTAGCACTTAGGTGTGCTAGGGGAGCACGTTATTCAAGAAATGTGACCATGAATCTTTTTTATGAAACAGATTTTGAAAATGGGAGCAATTAACTTGAAACATATATTTATTTTCTTGAAGAAGGATATAGCTTAAAATAATTGTGATACAGAGAATTAAACTGATTTGAAGACTCAATAAGAAGCCTTTGTTTTTATCACAATGATTGAGAAGGTTGATTTTGTAAGACTTATATTTAGTAAACCTTAGTTAATATCACATATATTAAGCATAAATATTTGAAACATTGTTAAACTCATCAGAAGACCCTACATTTTTGCCTTTACTCATTCATTTTAACAACGTAGTTAAATTTATTTAAGGACCTGTTTGAATACCAATATTTGCACATATTTTTTCCTGAAGATCTGACATATATATACAATAATATATGCGATATAATATATACTGCATATATATTATAATGTATATTGCATACATATAAAATAATATTTAAAGTCAAAATTAAGCACATGTATTAATGTGCATCTTATGCGGATATCAACTATACTTTCTCTCCTGGTCAGAATTCAAGTACATCTGTCCTGATCCACTACTCCATCTACTTCTATGAAAGTGAAAATAAATGATAAATTAACACTTTTTTAACATACTGAAAACATAGAGATCAGAAAAAAAATATGGCACCATCCAAAAAAGCAGCAAATGCTTCTAAAATTTGCCTGTGAGTTGGTATTAAGCCAACAGCATAGATCGGTAATTTTAAAAGTTCTTCTGCCAAATCCAGCCTCTAAATCAAATTGCACTATTTGACCTAAGTTCAATTTATACAGATAGGACAATGGAAGTCGTAGTTAGCATTTTTTCCTATTCTTTTCTGTTTGGAGAAGACCACTTGATTAGTCTAAATCATCTCACTGATTTACATCATATGTTTCGAAAATATAGATCCCTTGTTTAGTTTCAAATATATCAATTAGAGTTCTTATGTTTAACATTAGATCATATTATATGCTCAATTTTAGGCTGCCACGATGACCTTAAAAATATCTGAACTCCAAAGACTTGAGCTGTGTCTCCAATACAGATTCGCTTAGAAATGTTGTAGAGGCCATGCTGTTTGATTAAATTGTGGTAATTTTTCAAAAAAGGTTTAATTTTAGAAACATAACAAGGCCTCACTTTGTAACAACTAGCAATCACTTATGTACATGGTACTATCTGAAATCCTCATCCATCAGTGAACTTGCCATTTGTTTCATTTAGGAAATTTTGTCATAGAAGAGTGTTGCCAAAGTAAAATGCATTTCCTGGCAGAGAAAGAGATGAACTTCCTCGTGCTCACTGGGGGAGGAGAGCACATAGAATAATAGGAATTATTTGTTTGTAGACGGGAAGAAAGTTGAGAAGAAAACTGACAGGACCCACAAGAAGCACTGGGTCCAGACATGAGCCAGTGACCATAAATTAGAAGGGAAGGAAAATATCAACTACTTGAAGGTCAAGATAAACAAATGAAATAAAAGTTGATTTCTTGGCAAAAGCTTTTTTTTTCCAGTTGTTCTAGGTGCCCCCCAAAGTTATGCCACTGCTCATTTCCAAATTTTGCCCAAGTAGTCAAAACAAAGGATTATCATTTAGGGCAGAATACAGACATTCTTAATATTTGTACATTTGAATTTATTATATAGTGTCTGCTTCTTTAGTCAGCGGTAAATAATAATGCTACATCTCAGTTCAAATTCTTAGTAATTTTAGTTTGAGGGTTTCGATTAATTCGCTGATTTTTTAAAGATAATACAAAGCCTTCTTGTATATAAATCATGATAGTAGTTTAATTTGGAATCTACAAAAAGAGAATCTCAATTGCTTACCAATTTCTGTATTCCTAGAATTGAGTTTATTTTATGGTAATCATGAGTGTTGATTTAATTTGCCTAAATTCAATTTTAATTCACTTTTTTGTCTCGAAATACTAATATACCCTGTTAACATATTATTTTCTTTTCATACATATGTAGCAGTGAAAAGTATAAACTCATTATTCAACTTCATTTCATTCTCAAGAGAAGCAATCTTATTTATAATAATTTACTCCATAAAAGAATATGTACTGTAAGACCCACTCTTATTTGAGAGTCCAGAAGTTTCTCCCATCAATCATCTATCCCCCCCCACCCTTATCCCCACCCTAATTTGCTCTCTGGAGCACAATTGAAAACCCAGCCTTCAAGATCTTTGTTTATAACCCCATCAGCTGAAAAGAAATAGAGCCCTGATAGTCATTTTTCATTCAAAATCCCCACAGTACCTTCCATCATAATGTCCTGGTAATCAGGAACAAGAGTTATCTCTTCCTCAGCCTCTGGGACCTAAAACTCATGGTCCTAATTCCTCCTGTTGGAAAGACATTACACTTGCAATTATTGCTAGGGTTTCCTTAGGACAGGAATGACTGTAATTGTCCGTGGAATATTTGTTTCTCTCAATATTCTTACATTACACCCTAAAAATTTTGTAGCATTCAAACTGACTTCTTTTGTGCCTAATGTTTGTTTTAGCAGTGTTTCATGAAGGATAAATGATTGGGCTCAATAAATCCAGTAGCTTCTGGATCCTTAGCATTTATGGTATATTTTGACTAAATATATATGACATGTTGCACTTAATGTTTTCGTCAGTAAGAATATATAAACAAGGTTCATAGGGAATGATAACATAGATTGTTATGCCTGCAAGTACCCCCCTCCACATACACTTTGTATTGCGTACTGCCAATGCTTCATGTCTCTTTAATTTCTATGAACCTGACTCAGCGTGTTCCAATTACAGGTGTGTGATGTAGCTTTTCTTTTTAACAAATGACTGCAAGCCAGAGAACAGAGTCACGAAATGGATGGAGTAATAGAACCAGAGTTACGTAGCTGTAAGCAAGTGCTCAGAGTACAATCAATAAAAAAATTCACAAGTGGACTAATAGAGCTGAGGAATAAAACTCAGATCTCAAGTATTCTGTATATAATAAATATTTTCTTTAAAGGAAGATTTTTCAAAAGGCATTAGAAGATCTTGTCTCTTAGCACTCAAAACTCAGAGAAAATGACATAATGTATGTCTAGAAAGCAGAGAAAAAGATCAATAAGTGAGATATTATTTACCATGATATCAACAAAGAAAAAATACAGAAAGATTTTAGAGCTATACACGATGAAAAAAATACATATGGCAAGAAACTGAATATATTGTACAGTCTAGTAAGAGCAAAAATTATCCAGTGTCTTAGTTACTTTTTCATTGCTGTGACTCAATACTTGACACCCACAAACTTAGGAAAGGAAAGGTTTATTTTAGCTCACCGTCTCGAAGGTCCCAGTTCATTCAGGGGTGGCCGGCAAAAATCGAAGTACATGGCAGAGAGAGAGGTGGAGGCAGCTTCCCCGGACAAACAGGAAGACCAACTGAGGCTAGCTGAGACTAGTTCCCATCCTCCAGGAAGGCAGGTGCAGCTTATGTATCCTTTCAGGTCTCCGCCCAGTAACCACTCCCTCCTGCATCCAGGTGTGGCCACTACACACCGTTAATCCTAACTTAACTGCAATCCACCCCTCCAGACCAGACCCCAATCCACCAACATCACATGGTCCCATAGACAATCCACAACATTAAAATACATGAGACTTTTGGGGGGCACTCCAGATTCTAACCACAACATTCAGGAAAAGAAGACTTTATGACAGAAAAGAGTGACTAAAATATATAACTACAACTCATAAATGTAAGAAAATGAGCAGGTGATTTTAACATAGATTTAAGAATGAATACTTAGGTGAACAAGAGGTAGTATTGTCTAAAATCATGTTTTGCAATGGTAATAATAAGGCTTCATTGGTAGAAAATATTTGCCAAGAAAAATATTAGCATGCAAAAGTTAAATGAACACATGTAAGTATGATATACTTACTATTTAATAAGATAATTTTCAGCACTAACAATCTGATAATTCCTTGCCTTTAAGAAAATTATAGTCTTTTGAGTTAAACAGATATATCTGTTGAGCTATTCCTTTGCACAACAAACCAATGGAAATTTAAACAGTTTAAAGCAAAAAGGTTTTGCATAGTTTATACATTTATGGGTCACCCAATCATTGCCATTAATCATAGCCAGGATCACCTGGTTAAAACCTCCACACAAGTGCATTCAGTTGGTAAATTTGGTTGTGGCCAGGAAAGCTTCCACTGGGTGGACCAATCTCTGCTACATGGGTCGCCTTGCCCTCCAGCATACCGGGTCATATTTCATTCACAAGCTTATGCTGGTGGGGAAAAAAAAAGCAGGTATTCAAGTGGAGAAGCCAACTCCGGCAAGGCCTCTGTGGCCAAATGCAGAAGAGACAAATCCATTGCGGTTGTAATTAAGTCATTAGTCTGTTCTGGACTTGAAGAGAAAGGAAATTGATTTTACCTCTCCATGTGAGTGGCTGCAAAAATCACAGTACAAGACAAAAAGGCAGTGCTAAATCAGAGAGAGCTGAATGAATGTGCTGCTGGGGAACAGGAAGTCAGCTTCTAACGATTGAAGAGTCAATTGAACAAGGAGGAGATAGCACGCCGAAGTATCTTGGTCATATTCTAAAAGAAAGGTACAATGTGCCCGAGAAGAACAGAAGAAAGGCTGAGTAATGAAAGCTGTGGGTTGGATCTTGAGTGCTCCTCCAGAGAGTATTGTATGTTAAAAGCTTGAATCCAATAGGAACTTTATTCCGAAGCCTCGAAACCTTTGAACAAATGTCCTTGATGAAAGATCATGGACTCTGGCCCTTCCTCTTTCTCTCTTTTGCTTTCTAGCCATGAGGTGAGTGGCTTCTCTTCGGCACAGTTTCCTTCCAAGTGCTGCCTCATTACAGGCCTAGAAGAAACTGGGCCGACCAATCATAAATTAGAAACTTTGAGACAAAAGAGTCTTTTCTCTTTGTCTCAGATATTTATTACAGTGACAGGAAGATGACTAACAGGAAATATAGAGATAATAGAAATCTCTTAAAATAAAGTGAGAGAAGACAGCACCAGAAATTAGATTCAAGCAGAAATTAGATGTTTGAATGCATGAATTACAGCCAGTAAGTGAGGAAGAGGAATTGTGGGTGATCCCAATGCTTCAGTCATAGACAATTGAATGTGACTCGATTCACCATTGGCTTTTGTCCTTCTCTTTCTCTCCTTCCCTCCTTTCTTCCATTCTTTCTCTCTACCATAAAGAAGAAGTAAAACTTCTAGGCAGCTGAGAATTAATTGAATTGGAAACGTTAAACTCTGCCTGTCTCTGAGTTTGATGCATTTCAATGAGAAATCAAACATTGAGTTGAAGAAAAAATTGGGAGTTAAGATATCTTACACAGGTACTATTTTTTATGATGGTATTTTGAGGAAAAAAAAAGTCCAAGTTATATGATATAGCTAGAGAAAGATGAAAGACTGAAGGAAATGTTTGCTTTTTTTAGTGTTTCTTTTGTTTCTAGGCTGGAAAAGATGTCAACATTTTTATAGGTTGAGAGAGAGGGAGAAATTAAATATATAGGTGTTGAGTGGGTTGGGGATAAGATTCATTTTTGGAAATAGCAGGAAAAACAATTTTAAAAGCATGGGCATTAGATGCCTTTTTTATTATTTGGCAAATAGGGAGTTGAAAGTTAAACACCTGACACTCTTTTGCTCTGCTTAGATGATTTTTGGTTCACAGAGAACCAGATTTAGGAAAACAAAGGAGATATGGAACAGTTCCCCTGGGAAATTTGGAGAAAGAACAATCTAAGGGCAGAGGGAACTGTGATAGAAGCTTCCTATGGAAGCCGCTCTATTTGTGTTGCCCATAATTGCAGTCAGCCTTTTTGTTGGTGTTACTGCGCTGAGGTCTTTCATCAGCTTCTCCTGAGGCTTCTTCCACACAGAAAAGAAGACTCTCGGGGATGCAAGGCTGAGACTTTGAATGCAGGCCTATTGTACATCACAGCGACCTTCCCAGTTCACATTTCTCTTAAATTCCTCTTCCATGATTTTCATGGATGCTTTCCTACAATTGATAATTCCTCAAATTCTGTACCTGAATGAGAAGAATTTTGCATACAGTTAAGAAGTTGCAAGGATAGGAGGCTGATGTCTCATTTCTGACCACTCAGGCACCTGACTTTTGATTCTGTGGATAATTTATCAGGAAAAGTAAGAATGATGAGATTGCAGTAGAGAGAAACAGTGGATTATTATGTGCCTTACTGCTTGGTACAGCAAGTATGAAGTGTTTTCTTTAGGTTATGAGTTTCTACAAAAAGCAAGCATGTACACAGTCTGGTACTTGCTCAAGAAAATTTTCTAAGTAACAGAAAAGTAAGCAGGACAAGTTATCCTGGAGCATCCCCTTCCCCGTCTGGTGGCTATTTATTCCAAGGCTTTACAAGAATCCTCCCATTCATGTGCCCTGTGAGACAGTGAACACTGTGTACACCATGACAGAACACACTGAAGAGAGATGATTATACCTTCCAGATATAAAGTAGAAAAAAGAAGCTATAGAATAAATGTGAAAATGAAGTTGTAGCCTGGAATGAGATGGACTGAGATTTTTAGAACATAACCAAACTAATAGCTGAAATAACTTTATAAGATGGTTAGTGGCAGAAGCAAGAATATTTGTGGTTTAAGTATAGTGATTGGAGAAATAAAAGGTCTAAGGCTTCTTCAAAAATTACTACATTTTACTATTAAAATCAATCCACTAATAAATTATACAGAATCATAAGCACTTTAAATAAGAGGACTCCAGAAACTTAGTAGTTGAGAAGGCTTGGCAACATTGTGAGAGGGAAAATTAAAACTACAAACTTACCATACACCTAAAAAACCATACAAGTGGCTTGCAAAGGAAACGTATTTTGGTAATATTGGTAAATAGCATATTATTTGTGAGTTATTTGCAGAGTTCGAAACTATCTTTTCGTCATCAGCTTTGGCTACATTCAAGGAAGCAATTCCTGCTTTTTGTATTCTTGCTCTTTGGTCTTCTTCCCTGGGTACAAGCCCAATTTATACTTCCTATAAATTATTTTTTGTTTCATTGATAATATCTGTGATTTCCTCATTTAAAATTTAAACTCTAATTATCCATCTTCTATTGAAATTGGCTCCTGTACTCTGTCTTTTCTTTTTCCCATCAAAGCTGAGAAGATTATATAGAGTGAGAGATCCTTCCGCGGAATTTTGGACAGCCAGGCACAGCCCAAGGACTCTGTATCTCTCTCTGGGATTCTGGTTCCTCTCATCAATACATATTTTAAAACAGAAATGCTCCACAATTCTCCTTTTATAATTAAATCTTCATAGAACTCCTGAAGATTTTAATGCACATAGTTCTCAACACAAAATGGATGTGGAACCCTTCTGTTGCATTTAATGGTATTCAGAGCCAGACACCCTCAGGAACTTATGAATGTAAAGGCTTCTCCAACGAACTGAATAAATGTCAGAGGCAAAAACGTATGTTAGAACATATCACACAGAGAATGTAAAATTAGTTATATGGCATGTGTTCAATGTTACTTCTACACTTATAACAAGGTCATTATCCTAGAATATAACAATTTATTGTCTTATGGTTGTGAAAGTCATATATCTGAAATTGGCTTCGTTGGGCTAAAAGGAAGTGTTGATAGAACTTTATTTTTTCTAGACGCTTTAGGGAAAAAGTCCATGTCTTACGTTTCCCAGTTCAATGGGCTACTTATGGCGTCTTCTTCCACTTTTGACATCATGTTCTAGCATATTTTCTCTTTCCTGGCATCTGTCTGCTTCTGCTGCTCTGGATAGATTGCTAACAGACATGTGGACCCTAAAACACTACTGGTGAGGAATCAGAAGAACGTGAGGTGCATGGTAAGAAGAGCCTATCTATATTATAGAAGGAGAAGACTGTCTTAAAAAGAAAGTTTGGAGAAATGTCAATGCTTACTGCTGCGATTGCTCAAAAGGAAATGAGGAACCAGTGATGGGAGACCTAAGAAAATGGAATCTTGATTATACGGCAGTGGAAATTTTTAATTGAGTGGTAGCATCGTTTGTGGGAAAACAAAACTTAAAAGTAATAAACTTGAATATTTACATAAAATATTTTAAGCAAGCTGTTGAAGATATAATTTTACTTTTTCATGCTTCTTGTAAAATGGTATTAACAAAGAGTCAAACTGAGGAAAGAACAGTGAAAAAGAAAGAAACATGAACTTGATGACTTGGGAAATTCTTGGCAACTCATAATGCTAAAAAATGAGGTAAAAATTAGAGAAATCACTGACAGGAAAATATACTCTGAGGTTAAAAATTAAGAACATAGTTGGACATTTCTTTTATTGATGTCTTAAAAACATCAACAGTTCAGATTCTCCAATCACGTAGAAAGTTCTTTATGGAAATCAAACCAGTACGTCCTCTTTAACCTCCGCAGTAGCTGTAAAATATGAGATGTGATTATCCAGCAAAGGTCTGAGGAGGATGCTCTAGTTTGATGGAGAGTGTTCCTCTGATGTTTATTTGAGACCCATGAATTTCTAGTAACATTTTATGAGAAGAAACGCTGACAGCTTAGACAGAGAGAGACAGAAAAAGAATAGAGCAAAAGAAAAGGCAGATGGACTCCCAAAATTCTCTGGGCAGGCCTATAAAAAAGCTTGTCTGCAAATGTGCCCTGGTCTTCATGAGAAAAAAAAAATCTGATTTCAGGAGATCCGTTATAACTCGGGGCAGAGCAGCAAGTCCACAAAGATTATCCTCAGGTGCTGAAACCTAATGAAGTCAGCCTGCTGGGATTGCTTGTTACTGACGCCACCACTTTTTTAAATGTTATTTTTGAATGGAAAAGTCTGTAACTCTGGTCCTGCGCCTTTCCTACCATTGTGCTTTGGAGATACAAACCTTATTTTCTAGTTTTGCAAATCTAAACATGGAGGAGAATTTTGTTCCAGAATGGATTATACTGAGTCTCAGGCAAAACTGATTTAGATATATGTGATTTATGACTTTTATGCTGATAAATCTTAGATGAGACATTGAACTTGAGTTTATAATAAATGGCTGGAGATTTAAACAGCTCTGGAGTGAGGCAAGTGTTTTCTTTATATATGATTATCAACAGTACAAATCGTCAGAGGGCATAGGTCTCTAGTTTTTATTTCATATGTTTTTGAAATTATTAGGGTACATTTGAATTTAGGACTACTTTTGTCTTACCATTGAAATCAAGCAAGATTTGAGATTTTAAAAGGAGAAGACTTATGAGACAGAAATAGAACTCAGTTGGTACAGTATTTTTTTTTTTCATTTTCAGTAGAAAGGTTGCTTTAAGAAAAATACGTAGTTCACTATTGTGTCAAATCATCCTGACAGAAATTTATTATACTTGTCAGGATGTAATTCATTTTACAAATTAATTCCCACTAAGTTATGAATGGCACAGAATAGGGTGTAGAAGAGGAAGCAATGAAATTCATCAAGATATTTCTGGAAAGAACTCCTTCTGAGCCACCTTTCATTCAGACATTCTGTGAGCATAAACTGCTTTTGCCTTGGAGGGGGTGGTTAGAAATCATTTTGCTTAAAGCAAAATAGCATATAAATTATCTTCTCAACTCTGAGATTCAATAATCCCTGGGGAAGAGAACTGGTGAGTAAACACTGGGGAACACAAAGAGTCTTCTAATCTTTACAAATAATCTCTATTCTCTTTTTTTCATCTTATAAAGCTCCCTCTCTGCCATACATACAGTATTTTATTTATTGTTTGAAAAGCTTCAAAAACAACCTGGCCAATTATATTCCCAGAAGGTTGGTTCACCATCTGCTCAAGCAATAAAATTTCATAACACTTAGCAAATATCAGTCACTGGCTCAGTCTACAGAGCTTGAAATAAAAGATAGAGTCATAATACTCAGAATATCTTGGTTATTAAACAGGAAAATTTGGCTTGAAATATTTTAATTTTAATTGAAATTAAATAACATCATTAGTGCCTCTCACAATTATTTTTCATCCTCTTGGTTTGGATTATTTATTGGGTCTCATTTTGTTAATTGATAATAATCTGATAATTAAAATCTTAACTAGATTTGACAGCTAATAATGCTATGTCACCAAAGTGGATTTATGAGAAAACATACCCAGAATAAAATTTATGCAGATAGAATTGTTTTATTGTATATTTATTCATCTAAAATATTTGTTGTGCATTTATTACATACCAGATACAGTTCTGTTTTTTTGGTCATGGTAAAAAAAAATAAGGTACTACAAAAATAACATAAAACAAGTTTCAGTTCTTCACATCTAATATGAACAGAGTCAGTAAGTAAATGGATATGTAATGTTAAATATGAGAGCAAAGGAGTTAAAAATAATGGAGAAATATTTTTAAGAATAATTATCTGAGAAGATGACATTTTAGATGAGTATTACGGAACACAGAGTCCTCTGGGGAGGATTCATTCTGAGAAAAAATGGCAGTGCAAAAGCACTGAGGCGGAAACAAGTAGGGAGGCCTGTGCTGCTCATGCAAGGAAAGCAAGGAGAAACTGAGAGCAGGCAAACTCCAAGATGTCTGGAGATGGGTGAACTGGAACCTTTGGAGTTTATCCCAATCATGAGGGAAAGTCATGAATTGGGTAAAGGCACGATTTGATCTGATGCACCCTTTGAAGAATTCTTTGGGCTGCCAAGTAGACAACAGCCTACCCAAGTCTGACCACAAAGGGAGTCGCAACACTGCCTGCTAGAAAGACAGCATAAGTTCGAGTTGACGAATATGGTGAGAGAATATGTGATCAGGAGTAGGACTTAATCACTTTTTTTGAAGAGCCCTCGCTAATATATGGGATATGAAAGGCATAAAAAGCCCAAGTCTCTTCAGGATGACTAGGTCACCATGGGGTAAATAGTTCGGTCAGTTCCTTAAATTGGGAAAACCCAGAGGATGATGGAATGGAGATGGAGGAAAATAGGGGGAAAGATGCATCTAAGTCGGGATATATCACCTGTGAGATCAGAATGGGATGCTGAGCAGCTAGTTGCGAGGGCAATGTATTATGCTTTATAAAAATGTGATGCTAGTTATAAGAACATTGAAACTCAGACAAGCAGCTTGAATGAGCAGCATGCACATAAACGTTCATTTTCACTTTTATTTAGCAGCAAAATGATAATAGCTATTTTTCTTTCTGTTTATTTTTTCTAGGTTATCAGTGACATGGCTTGCCAATATAGACAAGTAGACAAATACTCAGTGATATGGCTAATTGACATCATTATAAACAATAAAATAATCATGCCATTCAAAGTGGTGTGTCCCTGATTGATGAAAGAAAAACATCAAACTGAATTTCTGTGTAGTATTTAAATTTTTGAATATTACTTTGGCATGAAAATTACTCCATAGCTGCAAATGTATAGATATCCTCAGTACAGAAAGAATGTAGGAAAAGTTGTATCTCTTTTTCTTCTTTATTAAAAAAGTGAAAACCAGTATATCCCTGCAGATAAATACATCATCTCTCTATCCCCACGGAAGCCAGTCTGTGCGAGTTAATTGCTTAGACCTGACAGTGCACAGAAGAACATTAATAAATGGGGTGTACTGGGTTGTAGAAAGAACAGATGTGACTTTTCTGCTCCACTGTTCAAAGAACTAATTCTCTATCTCTCCATTTAAATGCTGAAGTCACCATTGAAGTCTGTGCTTATGGTAAAACACTCTTCATGTAGGCTCCGCTACTTCAAAAGTCTCCAGTGGCATTTAAAATTTCTTCTTTAAGACATAGTCCTTTTTTACAGTGTTGTGAAGGGGTGGGATGCTTTTACTTGACATTCTTTGAAATATGACTCCTGTTTCTCGTTACTCTAAACAACTTGTTCTTATAGACCTGCTGCCTGCAGAAACTAGAATTGTACAATTACCTGTAACTTTGTCCCAGTGGAAAATGTAGTTGAAGTACATTTTGCAGTAAATATTGTCCTTTTATTTTTTCCCTCTGACTCAAAGGATGGCTGTCTTTAAGCTGCTAGGGAGAAAGCTTCAGTTAGGGGTTCAGAAGATTGAAACATGGAACAAATGCACATATTTAAATGCCACATGGAAGCGAAAGTATTTTTTGTCGGGAATTTTATATGGTGTCAAATGTCATGCAAACCTTATGGGTATTTACTGCTTCTCTAGGCACAAACCAAACGTTTGTGGATTGAAAACATTCTGAGACTCTTCTGTCTGGTAGACAGGAGGAATATAAAAATATTTTACTAGCTTCCACTTCATTCCAAGAATTGCAGGGTGTGTGTGTGCTGCTATATAATGTTCAGTCTTCACAGTAGTCTAACGCAAAGGTAAGAAGCTCTGTTTATGGAGCAATACAGTTTTGAATAAACTCAGTTTCTTCATCTGTAAATAAGGGAGATTAATTAACCATAATTCATAAAAAATTCAGAGCTATACTAAATTTTCAGCCTAGTTCTTGCTTGAAAAGCTATCTCTCTTAACTACTTCATGCAAACTATGAGTTAAAGACTCAGTAACAAATTAAAAAATAACTTCCTTTTTATTTAATGTGGGCCAGGTCTCAGGCTATAATAAAAACTACATTTTATACAAAAGACTCTCTCCAAATAGTCACAACCTCCATATTTAGTGTTAGACTCTTCATTATGCATTGATTCTACATGCTATTTCATTTAACTTAAAAATACTTCATAACAAAAATAATATTGTTTCTATTCTATAGATGAACAAAGTATACATTAAGATTTAAAGGAATAGTCCTAAAACATCCAAAGCCCACAAATAAAGCAGCAGGAATCAATTTGCCTCTTTTGCAACTCTATTTGGAAGTGGGAATTTAATTCTGTGGCTAGCTCATATGTGACAGATATTAAATGGCTTTTGTATGCTTACCCCTGAATCAAAATATGACAATGAAGGGTTTTTTTGTATCATCTTTCTACCATACTTCAAGGACATCCTCATTAAAATAAGAAGTCTCCAGTGGCATTTAAAATTTCTTCTTTAAAACAAGGTCCTTGTTTACAGTGTTGAGAAGGGGTGGGATGCCTTTACTTGACATTCTCTGAAATCTGACTCCTGTTTCTCATTACTCCAAACAACTTGTTCTTCCCCACAGCCTCTCCAGCACTGATGACTATTTGACTTGTTGATACAGGCCAATCTCTCCGGAGTGAGATGGTATCCTAGTGATGTTTCGATTTGCATTTCTCTTATGGCTAGGGATGTTGGACGTCTTTTCATGTATCTGTTGGCTACTTGTACTTCTTCACCAGTGAACTGCCCTTCATTTCTTTTTCCCATTTTTCAATAGGGTCCTTTATTTTGGGGCTTGCATTTCTCCTGCACTGCTGGGGGAAATGTAAACTGGTACAGCCACTATGGAAAGCAGTATGGAAGTCTCTCAAAAGACTGGAAATAAATAACCCCTTTCAATCCAGCGATACCTCTTCTGGGAATATTCCCCAAAGAATTAAAGAGAACACATAACCGAGATACAAGTATACCCATGTTCATAGCAGCGCAATTAACAATAGCCAAAATGTGGAAGACACCAAAATATCAACAGACCAATGGATACACAAACTGTGGTATTTATATACAATGGAATACTATGCATCTATAAATAAAGACAGATAGGTTGGAGGCTTTTTTAGGCATATGGAGGCAACTTGAGACCATCATGCTTAGTGAAGTGAGTCAGAAGCAGAAGGTGAAATATTGAATGGTTTCTCTGATATGAGAGACCCTGATCACAATTATCTCATGAACTTAACTTGGAAAATAATGTATACTGGGAGGCGGGGGGGGGGGGGGGAGGTATGTGTTGGCCCAAAAGGAGAGAGGGAAAGGTCTTGTAACCTTGTCAAAATGCTCGATATCAAGGTAAACTTCAAATTTTGCACATATATTTCAATAAAATGGGAAAAAAATTTAAAAAATAAAATCAAAATCAAAATACACAACTTGTTCTTACATATCTGCTGCCTGCAGAAACTAGAATTGTACAATTACCTTATACTTCACAGAGTCATGGCACCTCAAGTCATGAGTAACCTAACTGCTGACCAAGAAAAACTTTTCAAGACTGGAAGGCCTCAAGGTGAATCCTATAGCTTCATAAATATACAACTTATGAAATAGTTTCTTTGGAAAGAAAAAAAGGCACTTTAGTGGGAACAGAAAAACAGAAGTGAATTCTGTTCTAAATGTTTTTCTCAGGCCATAGGCTATAATATCTCCTTGAAGTGATTGGTTTCTTATCCAATAGTATCAGGTAAATTTCATTTAAACTATCACCTATTTGGAGAAACTGCTTAGTAAAAGCAACTGCCAATCACCAGCAAACTTTGGGTCTTACTATGACATCCATTACCCAAGGAAGACAGTGTTCAGAATGAAAAACAAACAAAAAACTATACCTGGATATAGTTCAATATCATATAGCTTTATATAACATCAGCTTAATAAATTAAAAAATTAATTCCAATCACAGTAATCAAACTCTGAAAAAGTACAAATGACTCTTAACATATTTAATATACCATATATAGCTCATGATTTTGAATTTATTAAAATCAGAAAATTTAGAATGGTATTAGAATAAAAAGATTGACTATGTAGATGATACAACATCATCTTAAGCAAAGATCAAAGGAAATTTTAAATATATTTAGTTTTAAATTTTTGCTAGCTTATATCTTTAATTTTTCCCTCTAAGAGGTCACAGAAGTACTTTTAACTTTCTTGAATTCAGAGACAAATAAAATGTTCTCTAGGGTCAGACATTGTAGTATAGAAAGCTTTCTCACAATATTATGCCAATTCTTTAACTTTTAAGTTCAGATTTTCACTAATTATTTGCCAAATAACACCAAAGTAGAAACTAAAGAAAATAATTAGAGCTTTAGAGGTAAAATTAGTTTTTTTTCATGCTACCAGGTAGCAAGAACAAATTCTCACAGTTTTAAGTGTAAATTTTAAAAAGTTTAAAAGATAGTATGGTTGTCTATAATTTGGATGACATGCACTTCAATCAAAATATTTAATGCTTGCTTAAAAGTTGACATATAATTTAAAATAGAAACTAAAGCAATAAATTAATTGGCATGCTGAAAGAAAGATATGAAGCTGCATATTCTGAGAAACTTCTTATTTGAAATACTCAAAATCATTGTGGAAGATAAAGATTTTAATGGAAATTTTTGATCATTAATATTTCCGGTAATCACAGTAATATGGCCTTGCATTTGCATATATATTTTATTTTTCTTCAATTATCATTTTAATATATTACCACAAACAGTCAATTTTTGCACCTTACATGTACACTGTAACACAAACATACCAAAATGATTATTTCTACTTTCCATTCACACTGTCATATTAAAAGTTCCAGCGTGTTAGGGCCACCCTAGAAAGGAAGAAAAAAATAGGAAAGCTGGTTATAGGATTATGACATTATTAAGAATAAAGGCTAGACCATAGGACTAGGATTAGAGTTAGACTGTACTCTGTGACTTGCTGGTTATGTATTGTTGAGCAAATGATTTAATCTCTTAATGAATGCTTTTTCATTAATAAAATAGAGATATAAACGCTACATCTTGCTAATGTGTTTTAAACGAGATCATACCTACAGAGTTCTACATGAAGACTCATGCATAGACACAGACTTTTAGTCAAAAATATTATTTTACCTACAATTAGTTATGAATTAGTTGATAAGATGTGCAAAAAAATGCTTTAAAAAGCTTTAATTTCCATGTGCGACACCTCTTCGATTTGCACCTATTTGAAGTTCAAGACTGTCTTCTATTTGGGATAAAAAATGAAAACACTCTTGCTCCCCGTGGAGTTATTCCCAGAAGATGTGAAGGACTAATGATCAATGATTGCCTATTAAGACTTAAAAACTCAAAATCTAGGAGTTTTAGACCCTGAAAATGTATCATCTTTCACACTTTCTCCACTTCCCTCCTCTCTGATTCTGGGCCTCTGAGGGAAGGTCTCTGAGCTTGGGCGAAGAAAGATTGTAGAGAAGCAGAAAGAAGTTCGGATAGTGGCTTCTTTATAAAATTTAGAAGTGAGAGTTGAGGTGTTTGAGCTGGTTTCACAGTTGAGATCTTCGGGACCTGCAGCTGTGCCACAGGTCATAGTGATTAAGGAACCAAGAGAGACAGTATGGCTGACTGGAATGTTTGTTCGGGCTCTCAGTCTTAGAGAGATTCACGGAAATACTCTTCCTTTTTCAAAGCTAGGAAAATCGACAAAGTGAACTGAGAAAGATATGCTTTTACTCATAGTTAGTCTTTCAAAACAGTAATTTTCTCTGAGGAAGATGCAATGGAAATGGAGGCCCAATAAGTGTGTGTATTCCTAGATAGAAATACAGGATAGATCAAAACCAAGAATTAGGGTCCTATCTGCACCCAGAATATAGACTGCTCTTTCAAATAAGGCCTGAAGTTTAGCATCAACTCCACATCCCCCAACTCAAAGGTATACTAGCAGTGTTTCAGTTTTACCACTGAAAACTCTGAAGAAAACCTCACATTTTAAACAAAGATGTTGTTGCTCATCCTATTTTCTGGGGACAAGACAGATAGCATGTTTTATCAGTGGTTTAGCTAAAATCATACAAAGATAGTTGTAGTAGAAGGAATAATTGCAATTCTTTCAATGGGTTACTCTTTGACTTCCTGAGCATAAGATTTTTACCTAATCTAGCCATTGTTTGCATAATTCCCAAAGGAAGAACACACACACACACAGACACACACACACACACAGACACACAGACACACAGACACACAGACACACACACACACACACACACACACACACAAGAATACAATGTTTGACTTTATATTCACCGCTCAAGGCTATATATTGAAATGACAATGGAGCCATCCAGCCTGTATTCTTGAAAGTCAATTGAATGAATTGCTTCATCCCCTTCTTTCCCTCGCGGTCACAGAGCCTGAAAGACATAGAATTTCCTCCACCATGGAAGTGTTTTCTACCTAACTTGAGGGGTGAAGTGACTTTCATAATAAAGAGAATTGTGACATTAGGTAGATGAAAAAATTCCTTTCTTGCCTTGGACCTTCAAGAAGAGGAGGAGTGGGACGTGCAAGAAAGATGAATGTGAATACATCCTGTCTCCAAGGTCCAGCAAGGAAAAAGTCAAAGACTCTTGACTGTTTGCATTCTCTGATTGGAGTTCATAAAATATAGGTAGCAGTCTGAGGTCCTGAGAGCTCAAGGCCACTGGTGGTACACAGGGTCCTAAGTGATAACATTTTCAACGTACCCTTAGTTTCCATATCTAGTTGTCTTTACCTAGTTGTACATGAGGTGTGACCAAAATATACAGTAAATATATGAAATGAAAAAAAAAACACACATTGCATTTAATCTCCCTCACCTACGAACACATTTGCCATATCATTTTGGCTTCTTCTGAAGCAGTTCCAGAAACTTTCTTTGCTGAGTGTCTGTGAGTTATGATTAAAAATAATACAACACATCTACCTTTAAGTACTAGCCAATGAAAACATGGGCTTATCAAAACATGGTGTGTGTCATACGTCTATTCTACAGATCTGAAATCGTGACTCTTGACTCTATCTCAAAGTCAAAGTGATTGTTAGATCTGAGCCCAAGTCTGGATCCTGCACAACCATGCCAGGTGTCAGACCTGTCAGGGGCAGGGTTCAAGGATGCAAGTCAGATCCGACCAGCCTGGAGAGAAAAACCAGGCAGTACGGGAATTCCAGTCATGTTTTTCAGTTCCAGCAAAGCTCACGACGGAGAAATGAAGTCCTTCTGTGCTTCTGCCTCTGATCCCTCGAACCGCTTTTTGATTTTCTCTCCTTCTCTTGTCTTCCTTTTGCTGACTTGCTAACCACTTGTGGGATTTAGCTCAGTTATTATATTTCACACAATTGTGGCTTAGTGCCACCGAGTCAGAAAGTGATGAGATTGTGCTTGCATCCATTGCAGTAGGTACCAGAAAGACCTTTACAAAGAAGTCAGGAACTTAGCAGTTGAACTGTCATGTCAGACTGCAGGGTCAGGTTGTTATCAGGAGCTGCTCCAAACAGTTTCAGATAAGGAAGCTAGTACAAGCCGAGTGCCCCTCTGTTCAGGCCATTTAAACATTGTTTCATTCTTGACAGCGTGTTCTTTTGTCTTGTGACCTAAAGAGGTGAAAATTTTTCAGAAAATAAAGGCAGCCATCATGAATGAGAGCACAACAAAAAAGACATTAGACTTCCAGAACTGCTTCAGAAAGTGCTAAGAACAATGGAATAAGAATCTTGGAGGTGAGGAGAGTATTCTGAGGGAGGTTAATGATGACGTATCTCTTATTATAATAGTTTTCTAGAAGTTTCAATGTTCACAGCATTTTTATCATTATTTGTATGAGTTTGTTTCAGCAGTGACAGGACCAGTCAGTCAGGCCAATGGGGAAAAGAGTACACTTTCCTTCTCTAACCTGTGAATATATTTACCCCATAATCATCCAGCCATACACTAGACTGCACTTAAAAGAAGACCAGGGCTGGAGAAATAGCACAGTGGTTAGAGCTCTTACTTAGCAAGTGCAAGGCCTTGGGTTCAATTCCCTAGCACCACATATGCTGGGTATAGTGGCACGTGGCTACAATCTCAGCACCCAGGAGACCGAAGTAGGTGGCTTGTCTGGGTTTGAGGTCAGTTTGGACTACATAGTGAGTTCAGGACCTGCCTGGATTATAGAGAGACCCTGTCTCAAAATAAAGACATAAACAATAATTAATTAAAGTAGAGAAGCAGGAAAAATGGGAATCTCTGGTATTTTAAATAGTAAAAATTTTGTCCATAAAAAATCCAAATTTTGGATCATAGTGGTTATTTGAGTTATTAGCTAGGACTAGCTTCAAACCAAATTAGACTTTTTTTTCCTACTATCCAGAGAGTAGGTATTAAAAAAGTATAGTCACTAAAAAGCTACTTTCTTTTTCCCCTCAGCATTCTTGTCATATACTATAATATTAATTTTAGGGCCTACATGCATTAACTATTTTACTTAAGTTTAAAGCCAGTGTATCAGTGTAGGAGTGACTGCTAACTAGTTCCCAAATCCTGTTTTTATTACCCTGGACAAGTGGCTGCTTCTACCTACAAGTCTACTTTGTAGCTCATACCAGTAATTGCTACCTAAATGAATGTGAGTGACCTGAGAGAAGTAAATATATGATATATCTATATATTTTTCTATTTTTTTCAAGTGGCTAGGGACAGAAAACTCCACGGAAGATGATATACCAAGGCAGCACCTGAGTCACTGTCATAGTTACTTTTTCATTACTGTAACAGAAAACCTGAAAGCACAAATGAGGAGAGGAAAAGCTTATTTTAATTCAGTTTCAGAAGGTCACTGTCCATTCATGGGCAGGTGGTAACAGTGGAAACGCAGGGCAGAGGCAGAGGAAACGGTAGTAGTCATGGCATTGCCAACAGGAAACCATGGGGAAGGGAAGAACCAGTATATACCTTTCCAGATCCTGTCCTATGATCCACCTCTTCTGGGTCCTGCCGCAGTGTTCCACCCTTTCCAGATTTAAATCCCTTCCAGGTGACATGCAGAGTAACGCACCACACAACTATAGTCCACAGCAGGCCTCTAATCCATCTCAGGCCTGGAATCTATAATCTACCACACATCTGTCTTCCACCACAGACCTATAATCCGGCACTTGTCCACAATCCACCTTCAGACCAGGCTCCCTTCTAGGAGCACAAGGTTCCACAGAATATGTGTGACACTCAAATACATAAGACTTGGGGGGACACTCCAGATCAAAACCATGGTAGTCACAATATGGGAGAAAGCCACCCACTAACAGACTACCTTCTCAGATTGTAGCTTGCATTAGGGGAAGTAATAGCATTTATTGTGTTAAGTCACCAGAAATTTGGGATTTGTTTTTGTGCCAATTAGGTTTACCTTGACCAATACACTTGGAAAGGGGAGCCAGCGGGTAGAGATTACAATGAGACTAATAGGCTCTGAAGGAGAAAAAAGAATAAAATTAAAAAGTCTGAAATTTTCATAATGGTAAAAGTAGATCTAAAATTCACTTTATAAAGAGGACTCTTTTCATTAAAAGTGATGGAAACCTAACTTAAACTAGCATAAGTCAGAAGATCTATCATTTAAACTAAACAGTTTTTATATAACTATAACCAAAAATTCTTATTACTCTCTCTCTCTCTCTCTCTCTCTCTCTCTCTTTCATTGTGTGTGTATATCTTCATTTTTCCTGTAAGTGTACTTCATTTTTAGTAAACCTCTTTCTAGTTGTCGAAAAATTATTCAAGAGAAACTTTGAAGCATCCCAAAGAATATTGACTGGGTTGCTCTTGAGTAATTATTACATACAGAGGGATGACATAGTCTAACAGGACAGCCTGGACCACAGGCCCTCTCTTCTGACTAGTCTACCAGGGGAAGGACAAGAAGCTTCCAAAGGACAGGCTCACCATAACGACAAGTAGACAAGTACGATTCCCATTATCTTCTCATCTTTTCATATTAGCTCTCTGCTATTAGAGGTTTTCTTTACAGGTATAAACTGTATTTATATGTCATCCTAATTTTTATGGACATAATCATCAAGTTAAATTTGGAAGCATGCATTGCTAAATGGTGGAAATAATGAATTGCCACAGTTTTTGTTTGCAGCTAAATCAAAATGTATTAAAGTCAGCTAGGCGTGCTCCATCATAGCATCAACAATGTTCTTGGTGATAATTGCTGGGGAATGACCACCTCTCAAAAACTAGCAATTAAAAACAACATTTGCAACATTTTGTTATCGCCCGTGGTTGGTATGTCCAATGGGAGCAGCTGGTTGAAATTTTTGTTCCTCAAAACAGGGGTAATAGTCAAGGAGAGAATCAGTTGGGTTATAATGTAGAAAGGATACATTCGCTGTCTGTTGGCTAGGTGCTCAGTAGAGCTACTCATCAGCTCAGTTATACATGGCCCTGCGTTTGGCTAGCAGTTTCCCTAGCATGTCTGGGATCTAACTAGAGTGTACCAATAGCAAATGATCAAAAGCGGTCTTTGCAAGAACTTCCAGGCTTCTAAAATGCCAGGTTAGAATTGTGCAATGTCATTACAGCCACACTGCTCTTGGCTAAGTTGTCACAGGGTCAGCCCAAATTCAAGAGGGAGGAAAATAAATTCCAAGTAAGCTACTTCTTGATGGAAATGGTGACAAAAAAGTAGCAATTTTTATTTCACCCCTCATGGCTAATGTAACTGTGGGAGCTGGTTAATCAAGTATAAAATCCTTTGGAGAATATCATTTGTTTTAGCAACTGGCTGAGACAACCCTAACCTTACCCTTGGTTAAAGTAAAATTCCTATAAATGTCTTCCTTGCATAGCTCTCTTTTCTCCTTTTTGTTAAAATAATTACTTTAGTTATCTTGTAATTCTTTCTCTGTCCCTTTGATACAAATCTTCTCCAATTTCAGGAACGTATTTCTCAAGATTGTGGGAACCACTTTGAAATGTATCATCAAGAATAAAGGATCCCTGGGCTTGGGATGTGGCACCGTGATTAGAGCACTTGCTGCGGAAGCACAAGGCTACAGGATCGATCCCTCATTACGTAGTAACTGGGTGTCCTGGCATATCCCTATAATCCCAGCACTCAGGAGACTGAGGCAAAAGGATTACTGTGAGCTCCAGGCCAGCTAGGGCTGCATAGTGAGCTCAGGATCAGTCTGAGACCCTGACTCAAAATCAACAACAGCAACAAAAATAAAATCAAAAAACAACCAAACAAAAAATCAGGATTCCTATTTTCCAGGGTGTGTGGGAGGGTAAGAGTTTCACTGAAATAGGTGCCGATGAGGATACACATAGGATCTACTCACCTGGACCAACTTCTTCACTAGTGTCCACCAGAAATTTCCAACTAGCTCATCAACATGACCTTAACTACCATGACCTTTCTTTCGGTAGAGTTGCGCTCACCTTTGTATCCTATTGCAATAGGCTTCAACATAGTCCTCTTTGTTCATTTAATCAGTATCTTGCATTTTTTAAATCTGAGATATCAAATTCACTGTTCAACAGGCTAGTGCTTTTGTGTGACTTTTTAAAACTTTTTTCCCATGTTCTTTTTCCCATTGTATTCATGTTACATGTGTTATACTTAATGTTTACATTGGACTTGAGTATTTTGTGCACATATATGTCTTGTCATGTTTTTAACTTTTGTGAAAGTGGTTTGTTAGAAGCCTTTTGCCAGGTACTTTCAGCCCTTAGTCCTAAGATATGACACTTTTACAGTAGCCTTTATTGAAGGCTCCTGTTTATGCAATATGGTTATACTGCTGTGGCTGGTTGGAATTGAGCTTTTCTCAGCCTTCTATGAGCTCTGGAGGAAATTGTTTGACTCACGATCTCCTATGTTCATTCTCTGACCATGTGAATTGCCCTCATACATGTACACAGGACAGATGCTGGCAAAGCTACTAAGGGGATCATAAGCTGATACTGAAGCTCTTGTCCCCTTTTTCTACCGTACTTTGACATGTGAAACTTAGTTGATTTATATTTTCAGACGGGGCCTTCTCTCTCCCCAGCTTTTTTTTTTTTTTTTTTTTTTTGAGACAACAGGGTCTTACTAAGTAGTTAAGTTGTTGAGACTGGGGTCAAACTTTCCATCTTCTGAGTTTACCAGTGTTGTGGTTAGGATCTGGAGTGTTCCCCAAAAGCCTCGTGTATTTTAATAGAACGATGTGATGTTGGCAAGTTGGGGATCTGGTCTGGAGGGGTGGATTACAGTTAAGTTAGGATTAACGGTGTGTAGTGGCCACACCTGGATGCAGGAGGGACTGGTTAGTGGGCAGAGACCTGAAAGGATACAAAGGATAAGCTGAACCTGCCTTCCTGGAGGACTGGGACTAGTCTCAACTAGCCTCAGCTTGTGTTCCTGTTTGTCCGGGGAAGCAGGCTCCACCCCTCTCTCTGCCATGTACTTCGATTGTTGCCGGCCACCCCTGAATGGACTGTGACCTTCGAGACTGTGAGGTAAAATAAACCTTTCCTTTCCTAAGTTTGTGGGTGATGGGTATTGAGTCACAGCAACGAAAAAAGTAACTAAGACAACTAGAAAGTCATGATTATAAGTTTGTGCCCTCAGGTCATGCTTGTTGCTATTTTTTGTTTCATATATATATAGATGTTTTTGCTACTTTTTAAAATCCTACCTTTGAAGCCTTCAACTCAATGAGACCAGATTATCTCTGAGTCTTACTTCCCTCTCCACATTATTGTTTGCAGATTTGCTCAAGATGAAAAGCTTTAGTATAGTAGCACCCACCTGTTTCCCTTTTCTCAGAACTACCCCTTCATGTGGCCTAAAATCTGAAGATGTGGCTTCAATTTTTTTCACTCTAGTGTTTATTTTGTTGTTATTGTTGTTGTGTTTTACAGTGGTGAATCAAATGCTATCTTTGTTTCTTGTTAGACAGCAGTGGAAATCTTAAAGTATTACACATTCAGAAGTGGTAGTGTTACTGTAGACACAAAGGCTGGTGCCTTAGAAAGACCCATTAAAATTCTCAATATCATAAAGTGTTTATATAAAGTGTCATTTTATGTCCATTTGTAAAATATAAGTTTCCTACATCATCGTCTAAATATACAGCTATGCAATTGCTTAAAGTGAGTTGATATCAAATGCAATTTTATACAAATATTTTTATGAATTTCTAACAAAGATATGGTATGTGTTTTGTGATTCTGTTAAGATAACTGGTATATAAAATCCCTCAAAACGTCTGTTCATTTATAGGTAATTCTTACTTATCCTTCTAGTTTTAATATGAATGAATAAATGTGAGAATGCTAATTGAATGTCTATAACATTTTCACAAAAAGGCTACTGAAATCTATAAACGCATCATAATAAGTGAAGTTGATATGATATGTATATGCACCAATTCCTCAAGTTGAATGTAACAATTGCATATCACAAATGTGTACTAGTGAAAATAGCTAGGAAAAAATAGAACTTATATTAAGGAAAAAGAAAGGTTTTTATATTCTATTGCATTTATTTTTCTTCACCTGAAAGCCTTTCATATTATCACTGCATCTCTCAGTGCAGTCTTCTCAGAAGCTTTACTGCAGCCTGTTAGAACGTGTTTAAACTTCCTACCGATGGAATCTGTGAGATAATAACTAATGAGAGTTTAAACCATCATATTTTAAGTAATATTCTATGTGTCTGTCATTTATTTACACAGCTAGCTTGGCAAGCAAAATATTAAATGCTTCTAGTTCAGAACTAGCCTCTGCTTATACTCCTGTGCCTTCTCTCAGCCATCAGGTTGTCATAATTCTTGGACTTAGAACTTGTCCCCACAATGCAGCAACTGAAGAGATACAACATTTGAACTAGCAGAACCTTCCAGTAATCAATGCAGTTAAGGAAACTGAGAGGGTCTGCTTGCAGAGCCTCTGCACTATGCCTATTTTTCTGAACTTCCCTTTTTTGTCACAGCTGCCTTCTTGAACTCTTTTCTTACATTGTGATGATGATGTGAGTGAGGATGATGATGGTCACAAAATAGCAGTAGCAACTACAAGTACATATCAAATGTTTTCTTTCGTGCCAGTCATGGTGATAGTTTTAAAATATACGTTACTCAATGCAATCCATCCAACAACTCTATGACGTAAGTTCCCTTTTGTTATAGTCCGGATCTGGATTGTTCTCACAAAGGCTTCAGATGTTCGAGAAGTGATTGAATTGTAAGGGTAAGTTGCATGAGTGGCTTAACTGATGGATGACTTCTTGTGCTGTTAAGAGCTCTAACCTGATTGGAAGGGGTGACCACTGTGGGTGCGGCCTAGGAAGGTACTACATCTTCCTTGTAAGAAACTCCAGTCTGCATTCCCTCTGCCACAAACAGCTTCTATCAAGCTGGGCCTTCTGCCACCATGCCACCATTGCCTGTCGAGCATGGACCGACCTCCGACCTGTGAGCTGCAACGACCTTTCCTCCCTTAGGTTGTAGGAGTCGAGTATTGTGTCCCAGAGGTGAGAAAATAATTAAGATACATTGTGAGCGCTTTCTTGATATTTAATATATTAATATGTATAAAATAAAATACAGAGTGACGTGATAAATGTGTCACTGAAAACATCAAAAACGAGTAGGATGGAACAAAGGGCCAAGCAAAGCTGAGGGAGAGCGATTGGCAGGGAAGAGAACTTTTCAGAAAGGTGGAATTTGAGCTGAAATGTGAAGACTTAAATAGAGTCAGCCTTGGAGCAATTTGTGAAAGACTAAGTAGGGGAGGAAACTAGGTCAGTTTGTTCAAGACCATTAAGTCTATTGTAAGGCAAAGAATTTTATTTTTAGGTAATAAGGGAAGGTTTTGAAAGAATTTAAATAGAAAAGTGACATGAGATAATGTTTCTTTGAAACACCACTGTGATCCCAGCTGCATTTACCTTTGGGTCTGTCCTAACTGTTCCCTATTGCCAGTTGCCTATGGAGACCTCCTGTGCAAATCTGCTTCACCCCCACCTAGTAATGCTGTCACATGTGGCCTTTTAAGGGAACAAATTCTAGTTAACCTGCCACTGCCTGTATCACTCTTGATACCCTGCTGGTGAGGAGAGTTTTAAGTCAACCCCCATAGCTTTAGTACATGTTATGTTTCTGAACATGTTAATGAGGTATCTTCTTAGCTGAACATCTTGCTTCTATTACTTGGAAAATCTGGAAATCTGGATAATATATATATATATATATTTACAGCTACCATAGAATAATTTAGGCTGAATTACTACATAACTAGACAAAAACCTGACTACTGCTGTATTTGCGCCTTTCTCGTGTCTTCCAATTTAATGCAGTGTTTTGATGACATCATATTTTTAGTGAAGACCTGAACATACTTTTTAAACACATGATGGTTAACGCAAGACACAGGTTTGTATTGAATGACCAGGTTTAGCTCTGTGGTGTGGATGACAGTTTGGGGCTATGCAAGGTGCTTCTGATTCATTACTAGCCTGGAGCAATGCCGTGAGGGATCCCTCCTTCTCTGACAGCACATGCTGGGGCCTGCTTCACGCAAGTTCATCAGCTCAGTTTCATGAACTGCCCTATCTTGTTACTATTATTTAGTGTTTTCCATAAGTTCTCTGCTTCTTGGCTTCTTTTCTCATTCTGTGGTTGTGATAGTGATGGCTTATGATGGTACAATAATATTAGCCAACACCAGTAGGCAGTGTTTTCTTTGTGCCAAACAGGATGATAGTTCCTTAATGCACAATATATCAACTAATATGAGTATAAATGTAAGCCTATTCTACAGAAAGAAAACTAGGTGTAAATCTGTAAAGGTCAAAAATGTCATGAGAAGTGAACCTAAAATTTATACCAAGAGTAGAGTCAAGCTCAAGTTAATCCATCCACATCTTTGTGAACTGCTAAGAATTTTTGTTCTTTTAAACAACAAAATTTGACTTGATGTGTGAGAGTGAAAAATAATACTTCCACTTCTACTTTGGGTTGGAAAAATATTTCCATTATGTTATCCTTGAGTAACAAAGGCATGCCTGTGGTTTAATTTTTGTAATTTGTGCAAAATCCCTTTTTACCATGCTTTTTTTACTGGAAGCCACTTTTCGTGGCTTATATTTCAAATGGAAACTAGGTTATGAAAACTTTATAATATATAAAACTAAGTTTTTATTAAATTACATTGTAAGGCCAGAAAGCTTTTCAGGCCTGAGATGTATATAATTAATACTCACATGGTTCCACGAAAGGATTTAAGGCTGGTAGAAATAAAATTTCAACTTAGACTGAGGTTGTTAGACAAATAGCTGTAAGAATAATTATATAAAATTAGTTGAAATAAAATTTATATTACTAAGTAATTTTTGGACTATACTTGATCAGTAAAACATGATATACACATTTTTCAGCCAAAAATGCCTATAAAAAACTACATTGCTGTAATCATGTTGGAAATGACAAAAACAATTTTTTCTCTTGTAGAATCTTTATTAGGCTAGCATTTATATTTAAACATAAAAAAAATCTCTGCTTGTAAGCTATAGTTACAATAATATTCATTTTTCACAGATGACTTGAATCTGCTTTTGTGTTAACTACTCAGTCTGCTTTACATAATTGGTCTATGTGTGTTTATCAACTTATTGAATATTATGGCAGGGCAATTTATTTATTTTTTCCCACATTTTATTGATATGGATTTGTGCAAAATTCAAGGTTTACAATGAAGTTGAACATTTTGTGCACATACGTATCTTGTCAAGGTGACAAGGGCTTTCCCATTCTCCTTTTGTCCCTCCCCATACCCATGGCAAGGCAATTTATCCTTCATAAATAGCATGGGGGATATATTTTCCACCTAATAACATTTTAATGGATGCAAGCTTGAATGCAACAAAGTGTGTGTGTGTGTGTGTGTGTGTGTGTGTGTGTGTGTGTCTATATCTATCTATCTATATTTTTTTTCTTTTTTAAGCAGGATCTCATTGGTATTCCAAATTGGTCCTGAACTCATTATGCAGCCTAGACTGGATTTTAACACTCAGCAATCTTCCTGACTTAGCTTCCTGAATGCTGGGGTTACAGGCACATGCCACCACAACCAGTATACATGATGTTGAGGAACCGAACGCAGGTGTTGCACTTTTTTGGCAAGTGTTCTAATTGATGAGCCATGCCCACTGCTCCAAGATAGAATTATTTTGAAAGTACAAATATTCAGATATTTTATATCCTGTGACTGACCAGAGTGCCTCAACTCAATTGCAATTGTATCAACAACAATTGTATCTTTTGATGTTAAGTGTTTTTTTTTTTTTCTTAAATAACATGAATTCTTGGCAACATAATGACTTGGATATGGTAAACATTCTTTGCCTAATTGTTTGCATATAAGTAAAAAGAAAATGTTTTTATTAAAGTACCTTACATTGCTCCTTTCTCAGGCAACCAATGAGTACTCTGAGAAAGCTGATGCATATAAAAATATTAAGTATTCCATGAAATGTTGCCTTTCAGTACAATTTTATTTTAAAAATAAAAAAATCTGGCCGAGCAAATTCATGGCTAAAATTGAACAGATAATTGTGTCTATTTTCAGTGCTTTTGTGATCCATTTTCTACTCTGAAATTCTCATAACTAGAGTGTCAAGATGGTTTATGACAGTTTTCCTAGTTTTTATTCACTTTATTCTATTTTTTTCCTCTTGAGGTCTCAGATGCTAAAGTACATTGTGGTCGCTTCCAATTATCTAATTACACTTTATTTTTAAAAGCCAAATTAGTAAGGGCATCCGTCTGGTGGTCTACTGGAATTTTGCCACCTCCTAATTATTAACGTAATTGTAACGCCTTTTATACACACTGGTGTAACAGCAATGTTTTTTTATACATAGAGTGGAATACCACTCAGTGCAGTTTTGGGAGACACGAGTCCATCTTGCATGGTCCTTTTGCCACGAACACAGGTACATAAGTACATTGGGCTGAAATGACTGCGATAAGGAGACAATAGAAATTGCCAAATTACAATGAGCAAATACGGGAAGCTGGATAGGAGGTTAGAATGATCTATGAATACTTAAATACCATATAAAGCTAAAGCACAAAGCCTGGACTCAAATTATCTGGACTTGAGTTGCTCCAGCACCTACCAACTAAACAAGGCAGTTAAACTGTCTGAGTGTAAAAGGTAACCACGGAATGTACTTACCTCTATCTCATGGATATTATATTCTCCTATAATCACTGGGAATAAGAAGTGATACAGTTTAATTTCTGACTTTTTGGAATTGCGTGGAGAAGGGGAATATATATAGACAAAGTTTGTCGCGAGTTATGTGAACAGCAGTAACAGGATGAAAGTACAAGAGCAAGGAAGTAGGAAGGCAGTTAGATAATGAAAAGTAGTCACAGAAGATCTCACAAGAAGTTGGAATCCGAAGAAAGAAAGGAAGAAAGCCAATAGATGTTCCAAAAAAAAATCATTCCCATTAGAATGACTTGGGCCATGAATATTCATGGGCTTTTTAAGTAACAGGAGAGGTGCCCATGAGAATCCAATGGAATAAGGTATGGGAAAAGCATCAAAAAGAAAACTTCAGGAGCTTAGAGGTCATGGGCAAGAAGCTACATATCACATCGTATCTTCAGCCAAGGAAAGGCCCTTGAGATGTCAAGTCACTGAAGGATTTTTTTTTTTCAAAGCCATGACAAAAACTTAAGTTTATGGACTATCGCCTGGAAGACACACTGAAAAAAAATGTAACAATGAGAGATAAAGGGAAACAGAAAAGAGTCTGAGAAATGAAATAACTTCAAATTATATTAATGCAGCATCCCCCAAAGGGCACAATGAGATGCCATCAAATCTAGATGTCATTAGAATGCAGACATAAGTGAACTTACTGACTAATTGACTGCAGGATAGAAAGGAAAAGGTACTTCGCCTCACAACCTGGAAATAAAGGAATGGTCTCCACGGAAATAGTGAGGACTGGAGGGCACTGCCGGTGAAGAACAGGACTCGGCTTCATTGATGACGTCCGTTTATATGTCGCTGTCTCTAGAAGCCTTCGTTGCAATTATGATACCATGCAAATCAGACATGTGTCTATGAACCGAAGTCAAAACTCTGAGTGTTAGTGTTGATAGATAAAGCATTGGAAAGCTCAGCTCGAGGCATCCCAGCGTCAAAAGTTGACGCTGTTGAAGCAGGCAATGGACACAGAGGGGAAACTGTTACTAAAGGAGGAACGCCTAACTCCAGAGAATTTGAGAGTGGAATATTTTAAGGGGTAATCAGCATTTTCGAATATTGTTAACACACACCCAAGGGCTACCGAACGTGGCAATATGGAGATGATTTTAACCCTGACCAGAGACATTTTGGTAACATGCTGGCTATGAATGCACTACGCAGAATATGGAAAGAAGAGGGTAAGAGACAATGAGTCTTAGCTGATTCTTTTCAGGTTTGCTACACAGGAATAAAGAGGAAAGGATAGAAATTTGAGGAGAATATATGATCCAGAGGCTTTTAAGTCAGAGATTGTTAATAATCCTGTAAGAATACACATTTAAACACACAGAAGAGAGGCTGGCCGGGAAGTTTTCTCGGTGATCTCAGATGAGTTTAATGCTCTCCTCCAGTTTTTCTTTTTTTCCTGCCTGTTATCTCCCAGAATAACTATGCAGCATGGTATCAGTTTAACGTTCTGAAATATGGTTGAACTGTATAGAGCCATTCTCCCTTTCCAAGGAAAGGCGCCGTCTAGAGGGAGAGGGGAAAATGACAACGGATTGGGCTTCATTTCTTCCTCTCCTGAAAGCAGGCTGCCCTTTAAATCTTTGTCCAGTGGTTCACATTGCCACTGTGGTATGTGATTGAGCCAGACAGCCTTCGGAGGGCCCACATTCGTGGGGCAAAGTGTCGCCATCTGCAGCCACCTTTCTTGAGCTTTGTGGGGCCAAATCATGAGTGAACGGAGGTTTTGTTTGTCCTACCCGACAGTACACAATGAATGTGCTTCCTGTAATGTGTGTGGCGTGAGTGCATTCTATCTCACCAGTCTCTTACAAGTTAGCAACCAGTAGGCAGTGAACCCACTCCACAAGACTGACATAAGATAGCTCAATGAGCATCGCTTAATATAAACACTACCACTGTGGTGTACCAAATATTTATTTTTTATATTAGTAGGTAAAAGTAAACATTTTTCTCTCCTATTTTTTTTTCAATCTCTTTCCCAAACAGGTTAAGGATCAGAAAATTGTTTAAAAGAGAGAATCTACATGAATTTGAAATTAACTGAAGTCAACTGAGCAGGGGAAAAATATATAGAAAGTTCAAGCTCGTGAGTTATCAGATAATCCCAACTCTATTTTTTCCCTCATATTTCAAACTCTGCTGCATTTCTCGTTGTTATCCATTCCTTTCATGAAGCTCTCAGGTATCTTGATTTTTGTGACAACTTGTTACTGAATTTTCTGCCTCACTGAATACCTCCCTAAATTATCTCCTTCCTCTGTAAGTGCGGGCTCTTTTCTAATATTCCATCCTGACCCTTAAAGATATCAATGTCTGGCCACACCTCATTCCGAATGTGTTCAAATTGTAATGCATTTTCTTAGCCCTCCATTATTTCTTTGTACTCTTTTGCATTACAGTTGAATATTTTATCTTCTGATAGCTACAAAAATATCCTGTCATTTTTAACGTTTTATTTCACTTATCTCTCAAATCCAGTGATTCACCAGGCAGATTTACATCCTTGTGTCTATTTGTATAAATTTCAGCTAATGCTTTTGACTCCCAGTTTTCTCTTTTTATCTTGAGCATGATTCTCCCCTCTGAGTGCCACATTCATGATATCACCACTCCTTTCCTAAGCATCTCCTTTAGTTTGACACACATAAACCTATAACCTCTTGGCCTTTCCCAACCCAGAAAGTGTCATGTTCTTTCTTATGTTTCTCTAGTAGGGCATCTGTAGTGATCTCTAACTATTCTATTTTTCTGATACATCCCCTCCAATCCGTGAATGTATACTTCCGTTCTATCATCAAAATATATCCCCAAAATGTATTAATTCTGACCACTTGCTACCATTACCATTGTTCTACCACTATCCTCCCCCAAACTACTGAAACAATCTATTTAGACGCTGTATTTCTGTATTATTTTTGTTAACCAGTACCTGCTTCTTTATGAGTGCAAAGTCTTCTTGTTCTTCTCTAACGACTTGTGAAGTCATTCATGGCCACACTTCCTACCGTGACAGGTAAAATAAATACAAATATGGCTTGAAACAAAATCACATCACTGATACTTCAGATTGGCTACACATTTCTTTCCTTTATTCCGTTACCATAAAAGCCCTTTCTATGTAGAGAGGCCATTAAGCGAAGTAACCTGCAATGTTCCATGGAGATTTGTCTGGAGCCGTAGTACACTTTGCCTCGCTTGATGGGCACAAATTCCAAACTGATTCTGTGATACCTCTTTGGTTCCACAGACCTACATACCATCTTTAACGAAGCAGCCAATTGGCAATACTCACATAAAACGTATCAGTCCTCAGCTCCAAACGTTTTACTGGATTCCCATCATGGCTTGCATGTTATGTGAAGCCGTTACCCACACTCACAGGCCACCCATACATGATAACTTCGTATGCCTTCTGCATTTGCTTCCTCCTCACTCGTGCTTCAGCCCAGCCACATGGAATTTCTTTAATTCTTCAAATATGGCAACGTGCTCCTGCTGGAGGCAAAAGTAAAACCACATCCCTCTCCCTTTTGCCATCTCCCCTCCAGCCAGGGCTCCCTACCGACCAACTGACTAAAAATCAGCGGATGAAGAAGCCTGAGAAGTGCAATTTGTAGCGTTCCTGTTCTAGAAGTTTTAATAATAAAAACATTAGTCTTATGAGCAGTGTGAGCTGAGAGCCATAAGCAACTAGTCAATGCCCTTTGTGTAAAGTGAATTGTGTGGTAAACATTTACAAAAAGGCAAAGTGAGCACATTTTCCTCAAAGTCTCTCCTATTCATTAATACTTGCTCATAAAATCAGTAAACATACAGAGATGCAGAGCTAATGGCAGTGGATACACTGACCAGAGAGATGCACATGAGTATACAAGTGTAAGTATAATATTCCTAAAAATTCATGTATTAAGCAACTCAGTGTGAGGATCTCTGCTTATTCTGAGACATTCTATTTAAGCATCTCACTGATTAGTGGTCTAACTTAAACACTCTTACAAAAATGGAGTATGGAACTAGCTTAACACTTTGATTTATCAAAAGGTAAAATTACAAAAAAAAAAAAGTTGCTTAAAGATCTGATTCGCTTTCATGCATGACTCTTGAGTTGGGGCCATCTTCATTCTATAAAAATAGAATAAGAAATCCCACTGAGCAATGTAGAATAGTTGGTTTTGTCAAGTACGAATAAGAAAACAGAACAATAGAAAACATGATTGCTTAACATCAGACTACTTCTGGGTTCCTTGCAAGCTTTCAAGCCAAGGGACCTTATTATACTGACTCAGGTGGACTGAATACTTTCTGATTGCTTGCTGTGAATCTTCTGATTTTACAAAAAAAAAAAAAAAAAAAAAAAAAAACCTACTAGTCTGTTCTGCCTGCCTTCTTAACTGTTGGTTATGTGGAACTTGATATACATGATTCCATTTTGATTTGTCAGTTCTGCTGGGCCCTAATGCAGGAGCTCAGTATGAATCAAGGATTTCCCATGATTTTTGTTTTACAAGTCCTAGAGATACAGATATGAAAATGGGGTGGGAGAATAGCAAAGGGGTCACAGAGCATGAAGCCAAACACAGCTGAAGATTGACAATGTGACGTACAGTAGCAGTCTCCCAAGGCAAGGCAGCAATGGAGAAAATCAACCAAGCAACCCAACAAGAACCAGAATCACCAAAAGACAGAGCAAAATGATAGGAGATCTAGAGCTGAACTCACTTTAATTTTTGAATCCCAATGTCCCCGCTCTCTTTATGATGAAAACCATCTGATGTGGTAAGAACTAGGAACGCTATGGCCCATAAAAACTAATGCAGTGATACTACATTCTAAGCCCTGTGTCACATACTTTATGTGAAGACATTATCTAATCTGTACTTCACAAAGCTCCAACGTCATCTGCAGTGTTTATTTTACATCTATGATAACAAGACGTAAAAAGGCAAAATGTTTCATCCAAGTCACCAAATAGTGGACAGACAAAAATTAAATAGTGATCTATTTTCACAGTCATGACTTTCATGGTAGCTGTTATCTCATGACAAAATACCTTGGTATTAAATATATTATTTATGTAGGAGAGTCACATCACTACCAAAAGCAACAACGTTTTATAAGTAATGCAAAATATACTCAGGATGGTCTTTAGAGCATGTATAAAACTGCTCTATCTAGCTAATTAGGGTGTTCAATTTCTTACTATGAAGATGATATTGAAATGGATTTTCCATTGTCTAGCAGCAAAGAGCAGTCTGAGCCAAGTCAGATGACAACAGTGCTCCAGTATGCTGGGTAGTAAGAAAGAACATTTGTGATAAGAGCCAAGATCACAAACAATCTACGCATGGCTCATTGAGAAACTTCATTTCCCTACTTTTGTTCTTTCAAAGCCTGTGGATCCTTTTGCATTAAATCCATATTGACAATAAACTGCTCCTTGGGGTTTTCTTCAGGCTTGCAATCACTCTTACGAAGGAAAAAAATCCTCTAAGTTTGCACTTATGAATTTTGTTGTGCGTATACTGCAATTCGCTGCTATTGAACCAGTCTTTGTAAATTAAAAAAAGCTGTAGAAAATATTTCAGTTTACATTCCACCTTTTCATTTCCTTTCCTAATGTGTAATGGGTTAAAAGTAATGGATCAAGTCTGAGGGAAAACTTGGAATGCAGAATTTGAATCATTTAAATGGGCTGTTTCCAACTGCATTCTGCAGCAAAGGTCAAGAAGAAGTAATGTAATCAAAAGACCAAACTCTATACACAATTTAAGGACGTAAGTAAAAAAGCAATTTGAAGAAATAAGATATTTTTCTCTTTCCTTAGCTCCTGAAAAGAGGTAGTATTTTACCAGAAAATTGTTTTGTTATTAAAAGCAAATATATGTAGCAATGAAATGCAATTATTTCTGTTACGTTTTGGTCTTCCTCCGTTGATTCCTACGCTCGTTACCAGAGTCATTACCCTCCGGCCTTCCTCCACAGCAGTACTGACACTTCGAAGGCACTTTCTCACCTCCCAGTTAACCTCCTATGACTTGAATCACCAATCATAAAAACTGCTTTACCAAAATTTCTAGATGTAACATACCTAAAAAACACTTCACGCTCCTTATCTAATTTCACTTCTGTAAGGCACTAGATATTATTGACCACCACTTTCTCTTTGAAATTCATCTTCTCTGAGAGACAATTCAAGATTTTTTCTTCCTCCGCCTCTGACCACTATTCGACACAATCTTTCAGAGGCTCCCTCTTCGGCTTTGTCGGTACGGTAAAAGTTGGTATTTACCCACAGATATTTGTCAACACTTTTCATTGATATTTTGTGAACATCTCTACTCTTTTCATTTTAAAAGCGATTTTTTCAGCCCTGACTTCTCTGATAAGTTCTAGACTTCTTAAACATACTGCACGGTACTTATTTTTCATTGTGTATCCATATTAGCCAAGGTAAACAAATCTATCTTGCAGCCAAGCAGCCTGTTCTTTCTCCTGTGCTATATATTTTATTTGGCATCACAGCTTTTAATGTAATTTTCCTGATCTAAAATGTGGCTGTTGTCTCCAGCCCTTTCCTCATATTATACTTGGTAAAGTTTTGTTCATTGATATACATGACTGTGATATATAACGTTTATATGTGCAATATATATTTAAACTTTAATTCTCTTCCCTTTCTACCCTCTCTCTTTCCATCCCTCCATCAACTGTCCGTCTTTAGTGACTCTACTTTCTTGTTTGCTGCTGTCTTTTGTTTTCCATTACAAATTATTTATAGTATTGTAATTACTGTGTGAGAGAAGCAATAGTACTGAGAGAGCATGCACTCTTGTCCTGTTCTTGATTTTAGAGAAAATTCTTGCAGTTTTTTTTTTCATATTTTGGTGTAATTTTGGTTGTGAGTTTGATATATAGCTTTTATCAATTTGAGGTAAGGTTCTTTTCTTCAAGGGCTTTTTTTAAAATTGTGATTGGTTGTTAGATTTTGTTAAAGGCTTTTCTGCAATTCTTGATCATATAATTTTTATTCTGTGTTTATGTAGTGTATCATATTTGTTGGTTTACATGTATTCTACCACCCTTGCTTCCCTGAGATGAAGCCAACTTGGCCAAGGTTTATCATCTTTTGGTGGTCTATTGCGTTCTGTTTACAAGAACCTTATTGAGAATTTTTGTGTCTGTGCTCATTTTGGATACTTGCCTTATAGTTTTTTCCTCCTCCTCCTCTTCCTCCTCCTCCTGCTGTTGGGTTTTTATTTCAAAGCAGTCTGACTTCAGTTTACTTATTTAGTTTTTGAAACAGGGTCTCGCACTATAGCCTAGGCTGGTTCTAAACTCACTGGTGTAGCCCATGCTGGTCTTGGACTCGGGACAATCCACCTGCCTCAGCATCTTGAGTTCTGGGATTATAGGTGTGCGCCACCAAACTCAGCTTTATGGGGTGCTGGGAAATCGAACTCAGGAACTTGTGTTTGCAAGGCAAGTGCTTAAACCACTGTGCTTCAAAAACTGTTCCCTGGCTTCAAAAACTGAATTTCCCTGCTTCTTTTTTGTTTCAGTGTCATGCTAAGTGTAACATAGGAGATGGAGAAGGATACGTGTTAACTGTACTCTGAAATTCTGGTAAAATTCAACAGTGAATCCATCAGGTTCTAGGATTTTCTTGGTTGGTAGTTATTTTTTTTAAAATACGTCCTAAATTTAATTACCTATTATTGATTTATCCATGGCTTTTATGTCTTTTTAGTTAAAATTTGGTAAGTCATATGTGTCTATGAGTATATGCACTTTTTCTAAAATTTCTAATTTATTAAAATATAAATTTTCAAACTTTTATTTTTCAATTTTATTTATTTATTATTTTATATTTATACATAAATTCCAGATTTTCTAACACATTAGAGACATATGATTTGGGGAATCAATGACCACCTATGTCCCCACCCCATTTTAAGAGACTCCTCCCTTTCCTAGAAGTCCATTGCCCTTCTTTCTACCCTATCACCTGTGCTGAGGCCTTTTTAAGGCAATCTTTTTGTGAATTTCCAAAGAAGAACACCTGTCTATAGTTAGTCTTTTGTGTTTGGTCCATCTCACTGAGTGTTACTGACTCAACATGGCCCCGTTTTCTTTCAAATGCTTCATATCTGCCCTTCTTTAGGGCTGCACACTATTCCCTTGTGTTTTTCATCACTGGCAATCAGAGTAATGCCAATAAAATCAACATTAAGGTTTCACTTCAGTCCAGTGAGAATGGTCTGAATTAAAAGCTCAAAAAACAACAATCGTTGATGAGGCTGCAGAAAAAAGGAACTCTACTCCACTGCTGGTGGGAATGCAATCTGGTACAACCATTATGGAAAGCAGTCTAACAATTCCTTAGAAAGCTGAGAATAGAAATCCATTTGATCCAGCTACTGCTCTACTGGGCAAGTTCCCAAAAGAAATGAAGTCAACATAACAAAAAGATATAAGCATATCCATGTTTATAGCAACACAATTCATAATAGCCAAATCCTGGAAACAACCTATCTTCCAATCAATAGAGGAATGGCTCTAATTTTTCACATAATTCTCTAAATTTCAGCAGTATCCACTGTGATTTCAACTTTTTCATCTTCACGCTCTTTCCACTCCCCAGATACCATAAGCAAAAACAGAATCAATAAATTAATATTAATACTATGTTTTGTTTTATTTTGTTGTACTGTAGATTAAATCTAGGATGTTTGCACTGAGATATGTCTCCAGGCCCCTCCCTCATTTTTATTAATTTCTGTTAGTGTATACACACACACAAGCACACACACACACACACACACACACATATATATATATATATGATACATGATGTTTACATTGAGCTTGGATTTTTTGTGCACATATATATCGCATCAACATTATAATCCTTCCTCTCCTTCTTTTAGGTGCTCCAACTCCCAGCTTCCTCCTTCATCCCTCCTGATTCTCATTTGGTTTTATAAAATGCTGGTATTATGACTTTCCTATACAAGAAATAAAAGCTTTTGTTTTTATTTATTTTTCTTTTTTTACTTTGAAACAAGATCTCATTAAGTCACTGAATTTTTCAGGCTGCAGTTTACATTTTGATCTTCCTGTGTCAGCCTCCCATAGTTCTTGGATTACAGGTACATCCCCCCACAACCAGAAAGTACAATTTTAGTACATAGAAAATACCTCTCCTGCTTTATTTTAGCTGAGTTACCTTAATAGCTGCTTTTCACGTTCCTAAGATTTTAATTTTGCCTGTTTCAGATTTTCTGCCCTCTCTGCTCTCTCATTAACCTGCCTATGACCTTTCAAACGTTCCACCCAGACTTGGTACTTCCTGCTCAGCTCTCAGAAATCAGATGCCAGATCTTCCAAAATCTGGTCCCAAGTCACGTTTTGTCAGCATCATGGAAGACATCAATGTGAGGCATCTATCATGTAAAACGCATGTCCATCTGCTCTTGCCCGTAAGAACCAGAGAAATTACCACTTTGCCAGATCTGGGAAATGGGTGTAGACGAAGACTCCAATTTATCACATTGCGTCAGTATGTATGTCTTGAAAAGTGTGGGGTTATGTATGATGTCAAACTTCTGGTGTGTGTCAAGCATCGAAGTGCTTCTGAAAGATCTGGGTATTTCTCTCCTCTTTTCAGAATATCCTTTGTTTTAAGGAATAAAGAAATGGGGTGGATAAATACAAATCAAATGTGCTTTCTGCACATTCCTTCTTCAGAGTTCTTCCTCTTCTTCAGTCAATAACTCAGTCTGAAAACCGGCCAAGGTCTGGGGACAAGAACCGTGACTTTCTATTGTAGAGGCTGACATCAATCTTTCTTTTGCTTGTTCTTGATCTTCCTGATTTGTTAGGTCAGAGGTCAGCCACCTTCTGTAAAGCTCTATCTAGACAGCAAATAGTTTATGCTTTCTGTTGGGGCTCTCAGGGCCCGAGAGCCTCAGCATTGCTGACCTTGGGCGAGTTCCTTTCCACGAAGAAGTGTTAATTGTTTGAAATTTAAGTCAGGTGTTGTTTTGCTTGGTTGCTGTTTGAAATTTGCGTCAGGTGCGAAAACACGGGACTGCTCTGTTAACAAGCGGGAAGGCAAGGAGGATATAAGAGGAAGGCTGCAGCTAATAAGGCGTCTTTTGACCTTGCAAGAGTCCAGGTGTTCTTCAATCCGCACTCCCCTCTCGAGTTCCCGCTGACTGACTGAGCGGGCTCGCTCAGAGTGACGCACACCATGGGGATCCAGCACAGGACGGACACCGCCGGGGAGGAGCGCTCAGGAACAGGAATAAGAGGACAAAGAGGTAAGTAGGGCAGCGACAAAAGGGGACAAGGAAACAGTTGAATGTTGTTCGTATGCATGTTGAGAAAATGTTGGGAGCCTGCAAAGCTGAAGTAGTAGGAAAAAAGTTGGAACAGATTTTAAAACTTATAAAACGTTTGTGCCCATGGCTCCCAGAGAAAGGAGCCATGCGTTTAGATGCTCAGGAAAAGGTTGGGGATGGTATAAAGAACTTTTACACTGCTAATGTTCCAGACAAGGTTCCTACTGATGGCTTCAGTCTCTGGTCCTTGCACGAGGGACAAAAGTTGTTAGGGTTAAAGACAGGGGATTCTGAGTCGGTAGCCCCTTCAGATCCCCCAATGTACCAGGATGTGGGGGCGGCCAAAGACTGCCGCTACAAATGTTTTTATGGTAGATAAAACTGAAACTGATCTTACAAATCTAGCTTCGGAGCATTTAAAGCAGTTTAGGAACGAGATGACTCAGCTTCAGGAACAATTAAAAACACTTTTGAAAACCCCAGAACCTCCTCCGACGCCATTGAGTACCAAGGATCCCTTGGTGGCTTTGATACCACCCAAAGCCGCTACTCCTCAGTCCTTATTCACAGGATATCGTCAGAAAGTTTTGTCCCCATTGCAGGCAGGAATTCAGAAGGCCGTAGAACAGGGAGAGGGTGCTCAGGGTTTTCATTTGCAGTGCCCGGTATTTGAGGAAACTGATGCACAGGGTAATGTAGTATGATCACATCGCCCTGTGGTTTTTAAACAGATAAAAGAGCTAAAGGCTGCTTGTGCTCAATATGAGCCGACTGCTCCTTTTACATTATCTGTATTAGAAGACTTAGCTACAGATGCTCTCCCTCCCAGAGACTGGAAATTTCTTGCCAAGGCTTGTCTTTCAGGAGGAGACTATCTATTGTGGAAAACTGAATTTGGGGAACAATGTCAAAAAACTGCTTAATTGAATGCTCAGGCCAATCATGCGGAGGTTAATTATGACAAGTTCCTGTGGCTGCTGAGCCTGATGATAACGCTGATATAGAGGAGTGAGGAAAAATTCGTTGGGCCTTTGCTCCTGACCCTACCTTGTTCCATCCTGCCATGGGGAACAAGGAGAAGCTAAATGTTCTAATGAGACTCTTCCATGGCAGAGATGTGTAGGTGAAAAGGCCGTTCGGACTAACATAGCTGGGACTTCTTGCTATATCTTGGACTGGTCAAATCTAATGGACAAATCCTCCTCTTCCTCTTATACTTCTTCCTCAATCACTTCCTCCACTAGTGTTGCAGAACATGTACTGTCGATGGCAATGTGGTGGTCTGATTCTGGACAGAGACAATTGTATATTTGGAAAATGGGTGTGGCTGTGAATGAGATAGAGCCTCATCCTACAAATGCTTACAAAACAAAATGTAGGTGCTTGTGTCAATACCCCTGTGTATTATTGGTAGGCAACCTGGTTATTATATGGCAAGATAATGGACAATTTAATGTTCCCTGCATTAATTGTAATTTGGCTAATTGTATTACTAACCTCCCAAAGAAGACTGAGGTAATCATTTTAAAACAACCATCTTACGTATTGCTTCCTGTTAACGTTAGTAGTGAATGGTATTCTGATACCGGACTTCAGATATGGCTTGAACTCGAAAAGGCATTGACTGCCATAAGAGAGTACTTGGGCTAACTATTGCTGGAATTGTTGCATATTGATGCAGCACAAACTGCTGCTGATATTCTTAATCGGTTAAAAAAAATATATTTCCCCCCTGACTAGATTTTTTCCCTCATGCTGTATGGATTGATTGTACTGGGAGAAATGTTACTGATTTTATGTTTGATTTTTCCTCGTATTGTTTTTAGTGGAATGGAAGGTTTACAAATTCTGGCCACTAATATTCATGGTCTTAAGCTATTTGGCAAACCCCCCAGTTTTGGTGTGTAATTGGGCTGGTAGCCAAAGACAGGTAAGATTTCTTTGCAGTCAAGACAACCTAAGACAGGATGCATGCCATGCTGCATGTAGTCCAATGACGGGTAAGTTCTGACTGTAAGGGAACAACCTAAGACAGGCACAGTCTTGCACCAAACTTTGCATTAAAAAATAAAAAAGGGGGAGATGTTGGGGCCCTCAGGGCTCCGGAGCCTCAGCATTGCTGACCTTGGCCAAGTTCCTTTCCATGAAATGTTTATTGTTTGAAATTTAAGTCAGGTGTTGTTTTGCTTGTTTGCTGTTTGAAATTTGGGTCAGGTGCGAAAACACGGGACTGCTCTGTTAGCAAGCGAGAAGGCAAGGAGGTTATAAGAGGAAGGCTGTAGATAATGAAGAGTCTTTTCCCCCCATTTTATTGATATGTGTAAGTGCAAAATTTAAGGTTTACAATGAAGTTGAGCATTTTGTGCACCCTCGTCTCTTGTCAAGGTGACAAGGAATTTCCCACTCTCCTTTTGTCCCTCCCCACCCACTCTACCCTACCTCCCCACCCTATCCCCCTGTTTCACTTTGGTTTTTGTTTTAAGTTCCATGAGATAGTTGTGATCTGGGTTTCTCATATCAGAGAGACCATTCGATGTTTCACTTTCTGTTTCTGACTCACTTCACTAAGCATGATGCTCTCAAGTTTCTTCCATTTGCCTGTAAAAGCCTCCACGCTGCTGGACTTTATAGATGCATAGTATTCCATTGTGTATGAATAACACGATTTGTGTATCCACTGGTCTGTTGATGGGTATTTTGGTAACTCCCAAATTTTAGCTATTGTTAGTTGTGATGCTATAAAGCATCTTTTGCAGTGTCTTTTTTGCCCTTGCGAGAGGCCACGTATTCTTCAATCCACACTCCCCCTCTCGAGTTCCCGTTGACTGAGCAGGCTCACTCCGGTTTCTCAGGCCATACAGTGTCTGTTACACTTAGTTAACTTTACCGTTGTAGCATAAAACAACCCTAAAAATAAGCAAATAAATGGATTTACACGTATTCCTTGGACAAAATACTAGATTTGGTCTATGTGCTATAGTTTACCAATCCCAGCATAGGTAAGGAAATGTGCTTGTGGTTGTTCATTGATCTCATTTCTAGCTCTGTCGCCTACTAAGACGGCCCCCCAAGAGCTGGTGAGCTATTAAGACGGCCCCCAAGAGCTGGTGAGCTGCTCACCAGAAGCTTCTTGCTCATGATCACATCAGCTTTGCTGCTGATAGCCAGTGCTGCAACTTCATACCCAATATTCTGTTAGATTTTGAACTATGTAGTAACTTTGTAGAGAAAATTCCCATGTAAGCATCTTGTATCACCAACTCAGGACTACAGAGCTAGCAGTGGCCACTGCAATTCTCATTGATGCTGGTACCCTTGTCATTGATGTATTCCTTCACTCTAGTGAAGTTGTATCCCCTGGGTGCTTGTGGGAGACAGGGATGCAGTAGTTTTTATACTTGTACAGTTAATTCATCCTAAAATGTTCAGTGCTGAATCTCTTTAATAACCCCTTCCATAACATTCCATAGGTCAAATCTTTATTCACTGTAAATTAAAATTCCTGGCCTCATGAATACATTTGTCTTATATGTTTAGATATTTTTGTTTTCTTTTGAGACAGGGCCTCTCTCGATAGTTCAAATTGGTCCTGAAGTCACTGTGTAACCCAGTCTGGCCTGAAACTTATATTAGTCTTCCTGCCTCAGCCTCCTGAGTGCTAGCTTTAGAGGAGTATAGTGCCATTCCCAGGATCACATTGGTATTATATGATAGAATCAGCTCATGATCACACTTCCAGGACATTACTCCTGATTTATAATAACCTCTCATATTATTTGGTTTTATATGCTACATTTTCCCCTTCTCCCCCACTGAAAGCATTTCAAGACTCATTCTAAGACAAGTTCTCTCAATTATCACTAGTGTATTTTAGCCACTAACTGCCACTAACTGAAACAAATCTATATATTAGTGTAAAGACAATGAGGGGAATCAGAAGAAGGTACTAAAAAAAGACAAAGATTGCTGCTCTCTTGCTGTCCTAGAAAATTTAAGTGAATATAGAAACCCAAGCTTCTCAAGTCAATTCACCTAAATACCTTCATGTGGCTTTAAGGGTCTCAATGATCCCTCAGGGTCTGACTTTGATGTGAGAGGGCTTTGAACTCAACCTCCTGCACAACATTACCACGTTTAAGTTAGGAATTTTTGATTTTCAGCAAAAACGATAACGTTTACAAGATTTGTAATTCCCTTTACTCTACCCACAGAGAACTCATGATTTTTACTAATTCCCTCATCAACTGGTGGTTCCTTCAAGACTTCTGTGGCAATTAGCAGCACCCACTCAACCACAGTATTCATATAACAATTACCCATATCTTTTAGTTCCTGGAGTCACACCATAAAGCAGGGCATGCCCTTTACATGTTTCTCATTCCCAGGAATGAGCATTAGGAATTATAATGCTATATATAACCAAGGAATTTGCCCATCAAGTACTAAGCAACATACCACTGCCCAGAAAACCTTTTTGCTTTCATAAAATTTAGTACATGATATAATGAATTTCTATCCAGTAGCAGAGATTTTTCTCTCATGGTTATGTTTTGAAGCTACTTCTAAGTGGCAATAGTGTGGAGGTAGACACTTGTTCAGTTAATTTATTTAGTTTAGTGCTAGGGGTTGGACACAGGGCCTCAGCTGTATTCTCAGCCCCTGTTGTTGCTTATTTGCGATCAGGTCTCTCTAAGTCACTAAGTTGCTCAGGCTGTGCCTGAACTTGTGATTCTCTTGCTTCAGCCTCCCAAAATAATGGGACTACAGGCATACGCCACTGGGTGCTGCTACCATTTTCCTTTTTTCCCCATTTTTATTAATAAACACACACACACACAAGAATATGTGTGTGTGTATGTGTGGTGGTCACATTAAACTTGAGTATCTTGTACACATATATATCATATATTGTGTCAACCTCTCCTTTTTGGCCCCCCTGTTACCCTCTCCATCCCCCCAACTCCCTCTATCACCCCTATTTATATATAGAATGTCTGTATTCTTCTGCATTTGACTCGCTTCACTAAGCATGAGGTCTCAAGTTACATTCATTTTTAAAAGCCTCAAATTTGTCTGTATTTATGGTAAACAAGACACAGTTTTTTAATCCCTTGGTCTTTTGATGAGTATTCTGGCATCTTTCACATTTTAGCTATCGTTAGTTGTGTTGCTAAAACATGGGTATACATGTATTTCTTTAAAACATTGCTTTTAACTCCTTTGGAAAGATACCCAGAAGAGGCGTCATTGGAGCAAATATTGAGCAAGTCACCCAAGACTTCAGCACAGGTGTTTCTCTTTCTCTTCTCCAGTCCTCAGGATTATCCCAAGAGGTGGTCGTTTAGGTCTTGAGAGTTGATGGTGGGTTCATATTACCATCGGACTGTCAGTCTCTCCAAATCCACAGTTACTTGTCTAAGGCCAGCTCCCTTTTCAATGTCTCATCCTTCCTTAAGTTGATTTCCTTGAAAAATACACTTCCCAGGAAAGATTTGGGGAGAAGCATCTTATAGAAAAAGATACTCCCCCAAAGTACCGGCAGTGAAAAGGGCAAACAATACAAATAAGTGAAGGGACAGAAATAAGACTGCGTCATCCATCAAACGTCTGATGTGGGTCACTAAAATGCAATCTTCTGTGGAACTGCTGGAGACGGTCTAAAATGTGCCTTGAAATTACCCTTCCCAGGGGTCAACAAGGCTGAGATGTTTGTCTTTGTCCTCAATCCATCATTGGCCAAGAATTGCTCCTGTACTGTTAACTCCCTGATACTTGCAGATACGAGTTGAGAGAAAGCTTCAAAGGTGAAAGTGGAAGGCAGCGGAGCGCTGTGATAAGTACTGACACAGAGAGAGCTAAGGAGATTTGGCAGGACACCAGTTGCTGCACGTGCCCAACGTGATAGACAGATGGAAAGTGATGAACCAGCTGAGTTGAGCAAAGACAGATTTTACATAGGGAAAAACTAGAAAATGCATTCCTAAAATTCTACAGCTCGAAAAATCGTGTAGAGAGAAGTTTATTTTCTTATGTTACAGTCAAAATTTTGGCTACTATATTCTCTTCTCCATGAAGTCATTTGGAGAATGGCAATCAATGTGGCTTTTAAGCATGCTGAGGAGCACCATTTCATTTGAGGGAAAGGGACAAAAAGAAAATAAGGTAGATAGGGTCTTCTTAGGCAAAGGTAGTGAAGCTAACAGATGCCCTTTCCACACAAAGTCTTATTAGCAAGATTTTTGTTATGTGATTATATTTAACAACAATGTCTTCTGGGAAGTGTCATCTTTAACTGGGTACCTCATCCCAGCTAAGAATTTTGCTGTGAAAGGAATGGAAAATTGATTTCGTACACCCTCTATTTCAGAATATAAGAGAACTACAGGATGTTATAGATAACGAATTAAAGTTTGTGAAAGAAATGATAAATCTGGGCTGGAGGAATGGCTAAACAGTTAAAGCGCTTGAGAAAGCGTTAAGCCAAGCGCAAAGTACCCGAGTTTGATTCCCCAGCACCACATAAGCTGAGCGTGGTGACTCACACCTGTAATCCCAGCACTCGGGAGGCTGAGACAGGAGGATTGCCATGAGTCCAAGGCCAGCCTGGTCTCTGAAGTGAATTCAGGACCAGCCTGGACCAGAGAGCGAGACCCTGTCTCAAAAAAGAAAGAAAAAGAAATTATAAAGCCATTATTCCGAATTACAAAGATGATATATCAAAATCAGAAAAAATAAGACAATAAAAATGACAAATATTTATGTCTCATGAAAGAGAATCAATGACAATTATTCATTCAATTTAAACTTTTAGAATTATTTTTACCACTGTAGTGTTTTAGTTCTCTTAAATGTACAAAAAAAAAAACTTTACAGAAAACAATTAGTGTGTTAGACAATAAAAGTCAAATACATTTAACAACACATGATAGTCCTGTAAGCAGAGCTGGAAACTATTTTAAAATTCCTCAGTGTTCACTGCACCCACCTGTCATGAGCTGGTGGACTCACTGGGCTATAACATGACAGAGTTTCGGTAACATGGGCAAAGAGGAGCTCTCCCCTTTCCCACATTGCCCGTCAGTGCTGTCCGACTGACTAGCACCCACTCGAAACAGTTTCAAGTTAGCATGCATTCATTCATCCATTTATCAATTCACTTATCTCCTCAAAATTTCAATTCAGAAACAGCAACAAAATCATTAGAAGCAGATGATGAAAACCTCAAGATGTGATGGATGCTGGAAAGAGAATTTCCAGAGACAGTGATGTTTGGGACCAGCTACCCGCGTGATGTAAGGAGGCTTTAGTAGCTGTGGCCACAGTTGGAACCAAACCTAAGTTTTGTTCCCAAAATCTTTTATGCTTTCTTAAATCACATTTAGCCTTCAGATAATAAATGTTAAAGAGGATGTTTATTGATAATAGTTTCTTTCCTAGAAATTTTAATAAACTTAATATTTTTATTGTAATAAACATGCTGATACATTTGCTCATGAGAACTTACTTTGTATGATGATCAGTAATGATTTTTAATAAAATATGTATTTATGTGTTATGCTTTGAACATAAGGTAAAATTTATATATGCACATGATTGAGCTCAACGATTTAATCATTTTCACTTTTTCAGCTCTTTTGATGCATTTTTTTGAAAAGTGGTTTAATATGCCAAATAGGCTATACAATTTGAACATTTATATTGGTTGCTGTTTGGCCTGATACTGCTGAGATAGACACATTCGAAGCTGTTATTTGATGTATTTCTAAGTTATTTAAAAGCACTAGTGTTTGTTTAATCCCCCCTCTTTCTCTGGGGAAGCAGGACATGACTTATTGAGAAGCGGGGTACGTTTTCCTGGCCCAACACCAAACTTGGGAATTTTACTTTTAGAGGTCAGTGTCATGAAGACCAAAGAAGTGAGCTAGGTTAAGACCATTTTTTTAAAAAATCCTCAAAATCAATATGGCAAGAGGTAACTCAGAGGGCCAATCAATACGAAGCTATGAAAAACAAAATTCAAAGTGGATAAACAGAGAAATAGCAGTCTAGAGTTAAGAAGTAGCACAAGACAAAATGTCAAACATTGTTTTAGGCAATTGTTCAAATATTAGGGTGCTAAGAAAGTCCAATCAGGCAGTGACACAGCGTACAACTTTTATACTGCATAAAAGTGAGGAAAGACACAAATGAAGATTGCCCTTTCAGGTTTTTTGTTTGTTTGTTTTTTGTTTTTGTTTTTGTTTTTTTACAACTTACCCAACAGTTCTATTTGGGCCAATAGAGTCCTGGTATTAGATTAAGCAAACTAAATTCCACTTCTTCACTGAATTCCTATTTTTTTACTACTCTCTTTTTCTAAGATGTAACGCCCACCCTCAGTCAAACGATGGGCACACCAGAGCACATTAGAGAAGCAATGGAAAGCAAACAAAGTAGCAACAGTAGAGGACGACCAAGGCTAGAAGGTGAACCTGCCCAAGAGACTGCCAGTGTCAGGATTTCTGGTAGCTAGTAACTCACGCAATAAGAACTTTACACGGTACTTGACGTCCAGAGTAAGAATCCTTATAAAATAACATAATACTTACTAACCTAATTTTACTTCATTTTAAATATTTTAGATATTTGAATTGATACATAGTTATTGTTCAAATTCACAGATTATAGAGTGGCATTTCAGCACACTCATACAATGAGTAATGACCACATCAGGGTAACTGATATATCTATCTTCTTGGGCGTGTGCCGTTGCTCTGTCTTGAGAATATTCAAAACTGCTTCACTATCTTAAAATATTTGAACAATTGTTGTCAACCACTCATCCTGTATTAGAAGCTGTTCTTCCCAGTCAGTACACCCCCAAAGCCCTTAATCTTTCTCTCTAAATCCTTTCCTTTTACTCTCTTCTCAAGCTTATTATCCTGTTGATTTTAATGATGATATTTCACCAGTTTCTGTCTTGTACAAGAATATATAGAATTCCTACTATAAATGCTCCAAAAGGCATGCGAGAGAATATGCAGCCTTTTCTTTTGATAAAGACTATAATACTGTCAGAAAAAACCCAGTGATCTCATTACAATAAGCTTACCATTGTAAAGAAATGAAAAAGTGCCTAAGAAGCATGAAGTGAAAATCAGGGTGGATAGCAATAATTGATATAGGCAGTTCAGTTCCTCGCAGCAGTGACATTCTATGTAATTACATCAAGGCATTTCACTCCATATAAGATTAGTGCATGGCTTTTGAATTATAAACACTTTAATAAAATAACAGATGCCCTGTAGAAATTATACAAATGTTCTCACGCTCCAGATTTTCAATTGGCGGTAAGAAATCTAGTTACAGACACTTGGGTGAGATCACTCTCTTATGAAAATGGAAGCTTTGCCTAGAAGTAACGTATATCCCTTCTTGTCTAAACCCCAAGAACTTAGATTATTTTATTGATATGTATACGTGCAAAATTCAAGGTTTACAATGAAGTGGAGCATTTTGTACACATAAGCATCTTGTCAAGGTGACAAGGACATTTCCACTCACTTTTTGTCCCTGCTCCTACCCGCCCACCTCCCTTCCTCCCAATCCTACCCCACTGGTTCCCTTTGTTTTTCACTTTAAATTTCATGAAATAGTTGTGATCTGGGTCTCTCATAGCAGAGAGACCATTCGATGTTTCACCTTCTGCTTCTGACTCACTTCACTAAGCATGATGTTCTCTAGTTTCTTCCATTTGCCTGCAAGAACTAGATTTGAATCCCAACTATGTTTCTTGTGACTAGGCTCCTCTGCAAAGTTTATCATCTATGAGAAATTGCATTTGTCAACACTGAACTATATTAGAATAATGAAAATGCATGCCATTAAACAAAATGCCGTGATTAAAAATATCTTTTCCCTGGGGAGCTTTTATTTTTTGTATATACATCGGAGATACGTGGTTTGGGGAGTCAGTGTGCGTTCGTGCCCCCTCCCCCCTTTTCAGGTATCCATCCCTTTCCTAGGAGTCCATTGCCCCTCTTTAAAGCCTGGCACCTGTGTTGGGCCCTTTTAATGGTAATGATTTTTTGAGGACTTATCTTGGCATAATTCTGAAAAAAAAAAAAATCCTGACTGCAGTCTCTTCTGGCACAGAGAGACAACACTTGAGTTTTGGTAGCTATTGTTGGAAACTTTCAGGCAGCCACAGGACCGGATTTTCCCTTTTCTTGCTTGCCTTATGTTGTGGTTAGGATCTGGAGTGCCCCCCAAAAGCCTCATGTATTTTAATGGAACCATGTGATGTTGGTGGATTGGGGTCTGGTCTGGAGGGGTGGATTGCAGTTAAGTTAGGATTAACGGTGTGTAATGGCCACACCTGGATGCAGGAGGGGCTGGTTACTGGGCGGAGACCTGAAAGGATACATAAGCTGCACCTGCCTTCCTGGAGGATGGGGACTAGTCTCAACTAGCCTCAGCTTGTGTTCCTGTTTGTCCGGGGAAGCTGCCTCCACCTCTCTCTCTGCCGTGTACTTCGATCATTGCCGGCCGCCCCTGAGTGGACTGTGACCTTTGAGACTGTGAGCTGAAATAAACCTTTCCTTTCCTAAGTTTGTGGGTGTTGGGTATTGAGTCACAGCAACGAAAAAGTAAGACACCTTAGAAAGCCACATATTATGTCCTCGATATTCAGCTGATGTCTGAGGTGTCTTTATGTAAGGCAAAGTTGTGGGAACTGTGCCATGTATTAGTAATCTATTGCTGTCATAAGAAACTACCAAAAACGGAGCAGTTCTAAATGCCAACAACCATGTCGACATTTCTGTGGGGCAGACAGCTAATCAATCACTGTGTGGTTCTCAGCTGTTCTCCGCTCAGCTTTCCATAGAAAGGGAATCAGGATGTCCACAAAGTTGGGTCTCTTTCTGAAGGCGGAGGGGAAGGGACTGCCTCCTAATTCAGGTTATAGACAGAATCCAGTTCCTGTGGCTGGAGAAGAGACATTCTCATGCAATCAGCCTCCTCCACTCAAATTATTGCTAGGATCCAGGTGCTTGCAATTGCAGGATGTTATATCTTATCTCTACTGTTAGTTAGAAGCCTCCACTGTCCCCTGAGCTGCTCACAACCCTTTGCACGTTGACTCTCCTGTCCTTACACCAGTAATGGGACAGCCACGTCTTCTTACCTTTCAATTTATTTGCCTCCCTCTTCTGCCTTTTCTAGTGGAAGTTAATTCTTGGTTTTTAAAGCCCATATTAGTAGATCAAAACCAGCAAGACTGTATGGGATAATTACTTTATTTCAAAGTTTGTAACTTTAATCTGCAAAGTAATATTACATACTGAGAGTTTCTCAGGGTTTAGAGTATGGGAATCTTTTGAGAGCCATTAGTAGGCCAACTGAGCTTGGTTTCACTAGTAGAGCTGAGAGAAATGGTCTAGCTATAGGAACAGGAGTGGGAGAAGCACATAAAAAGAGCAGGATGACAAAGAGGACGTGTAATTGGCAACTAAGAAGGTGCACCTGCAACGTGGTTTTTTTTTTTTTTTTTTTTTTTTTTTTTTTTTTTTTTTTTTTTTTTTTTTTTTTTTTTGGTCTGGCTAGCAGTGTGTCTACTTTGATTTAAAGCCAAATTTTCATGCTTCTGGGAATGGTGCATAAAGATTTGCTAGTACACTTCTCAGTTCTGTGTTCCTCATTGTCTTGCTTCTTCCTTATATTCTTACAGTCTTCATCTCTGGAAGCATCTATGCTTACAAAAACTATCTCAAAATGACTTTCATGGAAGACATAAAATGTATATGAGAAATAGGGCATACAGAAGCTGTTGTTTATTTGGTCAAGGGAAGACAGAAGTATCATGATTTAGCTCTCCATGTCCCATGAGGAACTGAGAACACTACTAGACCACCCTTAGTAACAACAACAAAGGTTTCCTCTTGCCTTGAGTAACTCTATCCTTAATTCTCCTGATAACTTTTTTTTTTTTTTTTTTTTTTTGCAACAAAGGAGATAGGAACATACCCAACAGAAAATAAATGGAAAGCTCCCCCAAGCATTGCCAACTGGGGCTCAGTAAATGTTGATTACTAGTTCCACTAAGCACAATAGTTTAGACCATAGTTCTAGGATCAAGTTGCTGAGATTTGAGCCTTGTCCCTATCATTCATCAACTGTTGACAAGGTTAGAAAATTACTTTAAACCCGGAGACTCATTTTTTTTCCAGCTAAAATGTAGGAAGAGTAATGAAACCTATGACAAGTGTTTTGTGTGAGGATTAAGGAAGTTAATATATATAAGGCTATCATCTGCTGTCTAATGCTTACTAAATATTAAATATTACAGTCATTAAACCCACATAATTGTTTTACAATATCTTTTAAAATCTTTGAAAAAATAATGAGTAGCATATTTGTAAATTGAAATTGATTTCTTTTAAATTTAATGCTTATAAAACGATTTTTACTTTCTCACATAGGGCTCAGTGGCCCTGCAATATGCTAACGTAAACTGACCTTATGGGATATGGCCACTAAATTCTATGGGGACGAATGTGGGGCAATGGGAGGAGAGTGGATGTGTACATCTGGAGATGGGAAAGTTAGAATGTTGCTTGCAGAGAAATATAACCTCATACAGTTCTGTCTTAAGCTGAGGTGGATTTTCATAACACCACTGAAGCTTAAACTTTGGGAACTTTCCAGGTACTGGGATGCTATGTCTTGAATTTCATTTCCTCACCAAAATGTATGCTGTTATTTCCCATTGCTATAATAGTATTATGAGGAAGAATTAGTAGGAAGTGTTTGATGTATACTTCCACAACCCTCAGGAGTGAATTAATGCCTTCCTATTTCATGTCCCAGCAACGAAAAAGTAACCAAGACATCTCAAGAGCAGGTGTTGTGAAGGGAAACTTCTCATGTTTTTCCTTCTTCGATACATACGCACATCCCCTTCTATGTTCTACCAAGAATCAAAGCATCACAAGACCTTTATTAAAAGTTGAGTGGAAGACAGTGTCGGGCTCTTGGATTTTCAGAACTGGAGGCAAATTGAACTTCTTCCATTATAAATTTCCTTGACTCAGGTACTCTGTTGTGACAGAAAATGGACTAAAATAGAAGCTCTCTCAAAACTTAGGAAAGTACGTAGTAATATGTGAGCTGAGTTTGGTGCTGATAATTATGTCACTGTTTAAAGAAGTTTCATCAGAAAAACAGTGATCAGTCTCCCTAAATCTTCCTCCCGCCAAAAATAATTCATTCTTTTGGTAGGAATGCATTCAGTCTATTAGACGCATGAGATCTAAATGTGACTTGTAAATACTTCTGCAGGGTCTTTGTGCTGTCCTCTGTAGCACTGGAGTTTATTGGGGCTTTGGCTTATGGACAGAAATACACCATCTCTCCTACTAGAAAGCCCCAGCCACTCTGCCCTACTCCTCATGCGCAGATCTTAACATTACCTCCATCCTGGGGTTTCTACCTCCTATTGGTTTCAAGGACACTGTCGTTGTTCCCTCCCTACTGCCATTTTTTAGTTCAGAGAATTTTCAAATCCTGCATGCATGAGAGTGCTTTCTTTCTTTCTGTCTTTCTGTCTGTCTGTCTGTATGTCTGTCTTTCTTTGTTTTTGGTGTAGGGTCTCACTCTGTCCAGTCTACTCCTGAATTCTTTATGTATCCCACGCTTGTCTCTAACTCATGGCATCCTCCTGCCTCATTCTCCTTAGTGCTGGGATTACAAGTGTGGGTCACCACACCCAACTCACAGCGAGCTCTTTTTTGACTGGTGTCATAGCTCCTCACCTACCTTTTCTGCTCTTCCTTTCCTATTGCCACTTATTTTTAAAACCCAATATGATTGTAATAATAAACTTCATAAAGCCCTTCAATTGCTTTCTCTTTTCTGTAAGTGCCCATTTCTTCTAAATAAATTTAAAATCCTTCATAATCTATCCAGTGTCTTTCTTTCAAAAAAGTCCATCTTCAACCACTTTCTTTCTTTCTATACACTTAACAACTTTGTACTACTTATTTTGTAAATATACTAAACAGCATCATAATACCAAGCCTGTGCATTCTTCTATCCTTGAATAATGGTGCCCGTCACTCCATTATTTTCCTCCCTGGTTGGCCATAACATGTCGGGTGAATTTTAGGTCATCTTTTAAGAATCAATTTAAAAATAAGTTTACTTTGTTAAAATTTCCTTGGTGATACCTTCAGAATTTAGTCTTTTCAATTGTGTACCATTGTCCTACGTTTATAATCTCATTGCACACGTGATCACCCTACATATGCAATAAAAGCAAGAATCTCTTTTCTCCCTCAAAATCTGTAAGCCTAGTACATTTCTAGATGTCTTAATGAATTTTTGATGAAGAAATTTTCTAAAGAATGGAAAAATGAAGAGATAAGCTATTGCCTATATGACACTTCTTAAGAATAAATCTTGCCCTTCCATTAAATAGTTCAGCAAGTGTGTCATTGATACATGTCGTGTCTGTTCCTTCTTTATTAATCTCTTGAGTACTTATCACAGGAGAGATTACATTGTAAGTACTTCTTAATTGTTTAAATATTACCAGCAAGGGCCATGTAAAACACACTCCATTAAACTTCTGTGGTAGAAAAGTGGAGAATGCACCACACAGAAGAAAACGGGGCTAAACAAAAGCCTGCTTCTAGTCAAGAAGTAGAGGATTTATTTCCTTTTGTGATCTCTTTTTAAAAAGTCCTGGTTATCTAGATTAGCAAAGAATATCTCTGTGGTGTAAAGCCTAGACTAGTTTTCATGTTGTAGGATAAGCCATTAGGTATGATTAGACTCTGTCATAGATCAATCTAATTTAGACGTTTGTTTGCACATTGGAAATACACATTGCATACATTTTACCAACTTCAAGAATATAGCTCTGGGTTCCACACACCACACATGGTGATATATAATTTAAATATTTACTGAATTGCAGGACAAAAGCAGAACTTAAGAGAACTGATTTCTAATTTCAATACTAACAAACAGAAAAAGTTAGAGACTTTAAAGATTTAGGTTGAGAATCTTTTAGAGCTCTTTCTAAACCCTCAAATTTAATACTAAAAACAGATCAAATTTCATTTTTTTTACACATCTACACTTCACTGGCAAAATGCACACAAAAGCAGCAATCTGAGCAAATTTTGATCAGGTTTCAGATGCGCACATTAAATGTAAAAATTAGATCATGGAAAGTACGTTTTCACATAAATATGTTCCCAAAGAAATATATTTGTCATTTATTTCTCTAAATATCTGGTACTTGATCCATTATAAGATTGTAAGCATAAAATTAGCATATTATTATGTAAATTAGGGTAGCAGGGATACAGGCAGCATCACATTATGAGATGTCATGAAAGAAAAGTAGATTTTATCTTGTAGGAAATATTGAGATTTCTTATTTGTAGAGGAAATAATCATTACCACTAGTGTTTTTAAAGAACTACTTTTTGTATTAGTTGCCAAACTTCCCTATCTCCAAATGGAAACTCAAGAAATCATTGCCACTGAAGTTACACCAAATTGATATGAAATCTCATGTCTCCAAATCAGTGGTAATGGGAAAAATCATCATAGCTGCTATTTATTAACTGTGAGTTTTATGTCAAGTTCCAGAGAAGTCATCTGAAATTTGCACAATAGCACTCAGTGCTGTGTTACCATCCTCTGTCTTTACAGTTGACCGGGAATGTAACATTCAAATTGTACATATTTGATCAGAAAAGGGTTGAGCTAAGGCCTAGTTCAGGTTGCAGGGTGGCAGTCATCCAGGGGTGACTTTCTACTTTCGGGAGAAATCTTGAACTATTTAGGCTTTTAACAACCTAGTCGCAGAAATATATTCTTTCCGACAATTTCTCATTTCCTATGTAAGTATATTTCTTCCAATTCTGCTCCCTGAGGAGAACAGCTGGTCAGTGCCCTTTTTCTAATACTGTTAACTGATTTACTGGCTGAGTAATTTTTCCTGAGAGATTTAAAGCCCCTGGGGAACCAAGTATTTACTCGCAGGAAAAATATCTACACTGAGCTAATGAGGGGAGAACATTTCTTAGCATCGAGCTCTCCTAGTGTGTTCAATACAAGATGATAGAAAACGACATAGAAAAGACATAGAAAAAGTAAAATTCAGAACTAAAAATACTTTCAAAATTTCATAGACATAGAAAAAGTAAAATTCAAAACTAAAGATACTTTCAAAATTTCATAGACATAGAAAAAGTAAAATTCAAAACTAAAGATATTTTTAAAATTTCTTTCTCTTCACGACAATGCAGAATTTGTTGACTAATGACAGAAAAATTGATGTAAATGCATAAAAATATTACGAACGTATCTATACAAACATTTTCAGTGCTTATATCTCCCAAAACTAGTCTCAATTTTGCTTCCAGTGTTATACAGAGATCTTCACTACATTAAGATCTGCATCTAGGTAAGGTCCTTTTCTTAAAAATTGATTATTCATTAATTTCTTTTCACTTACTCTTACGTCATGATTTCAACCCTCCCATTAGTTTTCTTTAAAGCATCACTGTGGTTTTACTGATTATTAATCTCTGCTTCGACTGCCCAGTATAATCTACATTTCATGACTGCCTTATTATTTAATGTGCACCAAGACTGGCCTCTGCCACACACTTCAAGAAAACTGCATGGAAATGCGTCAACAAGCTTCTCTTTGCCTCAAAAGCCCCTTCCATCAACATTCTGAGGAAACTTAGACCTTTGTTTTAATTTCCTCGTAGTGATACTAGGGATTTTGATTCCAAATCCTTCTGCCGTTTCTCAAGGCATTTCCAACATTATATATATATATATATATATATATATATATATATATATATATATATATATATGTTTTAAAATATAATTAAACCATGGGTTATTCAAAACAGTTCTTTAATTTTCTTGGTGTTTGATTCACGACTGTAGCTACCAATGTTTACATGCTTTGATAATGAACTCAAAAGGTAACATATTCTCTTCACTACACGCAAACATACTACTATGGTTTCTCCAACCAGACTACATAATCCATAACAAATTATCTCTCAAATCAAAATAATTGAAAATGAGCACTGCTTTGTAAAAACAAAAACGCATTCATTTCTTAGTGATAGAATCAATTAATATTAATGTAATTGGATCATTTTGTTCTGATCCTAGTCTGTACTTCTTTTGTCCTTTCTTTGAAATTTCCAGAAATAATAAGCCCAGAGTCCATTAAGGAGAATGCTTCCAGAATGCAGATAGGCCTTCCCTAACTTCTCCTTTTCAATGCCAGGTACTGTATTGAGCTGCTGTGCAACTATTTTACTAAAGCATCTAACTGGAACAGTGTTCCAGATACAATGCAAATCACTCAGATACAAAGGTCAGTGCAAATAGTTTGTCCTCTGTGAGTTCTTTTCCAGAGTAAGGAGGAAAATAAAGAGATCACTTCTTTCTCTTTTTTCCCCAAAGTTATTATTTTTATTAGTATGATTTTACAATGTATAACAGTTATATTAAGCTTGTGAGACTGGTGCACATACACATTGTACCAAGTTGACGTTTATTTCTCCCCATTTCCCACCCCCCTCACCGGTTACCTAAGCCCTCTCCCTTCCATAAATCCAGCTGCCTGCTTCCTGCCATCTCTCGTTTCAATCTTTTACTTCTTTGTACTTTGTGTTTTGCATATTAGGTAAACCGCCTGATATTTAATCTTTCGGGTTTTATTCACTTGCATAGTGATGTTGAGATACACTCATTTTTTTTCCTACAAATGACTCAAATTTGCCCCACTTATTGGCAGAGTAGTACTGCGTTGTGTATATACTCTCTTTCATATCCATTTCCCTGTTGACAGACAATTCAGCATTTTTTGTGATTTAGCCTTCATGAGTCTTAGATTATTTCTACTTGATGAATTAGCTAGAATGTCTGAATTATGATCTGTGACAATGAAAACCTCTGGATCCAGCAGAGCCCTTTAGTGGGGCGATTTGGCAAGAGTTCTTTTTTCTCTATCTCACTATATCTTTGTTGAGATTCTTTATTGTGGCTTCATCCACCAGTCTACATAGGAAGAGAATTTGTATAATAAGATTGAAAAATTTTATGAGACAGTTGGCAGTGCTTTAGGATACCAATCAAATAAATCAAATACCAGTATTTGTTTTTTGTTACACTTTCTCTTTAAATGTTTCCTTTCCACCATATTTTTGGTGCTGCTTCTCTCTCTCTCTCTCTCTCT
>PVKB01006393.1:0-63551 GCA_004027205.1 Ctenodactylus gundi | reverse complement strand
TAAAAAGACGAAGCAAGACAAACCTACAAGGTTGCTGATAGCAGACATATTTTGCTTGTATTGCATTGAATCGAAAAGAAAAGTTAAGTTGCTTTCACCAATTACTAATAATCAGAATCTACCAAATATCAGGTTTCTCTGATTTGAAGATATTGACTTTAGAGATTTTTCTGGAACTACTTGTTATCCATTAAAGTCAGCATTCAATTAATTAAAATTTAAAGTTCTTCAACTGCAAGAGAAATACCTTAGAGTTCATCAATAATTGAAGAGATTGCTAATTCCCTTTGCTCTTTTGCTTAATTTGTCAAATTTCTTTTTGCTGAGCCACAATGCCTGATACCTACAAATCAAAACAGGAGAGGTTTAATCCAGCTCACAGTTTGAGGGATGTAATCCCTGGTGGGTTGGCTCCAAGGATGGCAGAACAAAACTGCTCATTGTACTGTGGCTGGAAAGCACAGCAGGAATGTAAGTCAGCCAGGACATGGGCCAGAGTCGCCATACTTCCATGAACCACCCAGAAACATCCCGAAGTGTGCTCCACCAATTTCCACATGGGTCCCCAAACAATCAAGTTGACACCCTGCCCCAACTGCCACAGGGACTAAGTAGCCACACCTTGTCAGCAGTAACAGGAGAATTTTCCTTAAACACACACAAAGAATCGGTTTTTCAAAGTGAACTCACAAAAATAGAGGACCTTACCAGAGATCAATTTATACTTTCAAGTATTTAGCTAGTGAAGAAATTCAGTTGGAGGAAGGAGAATTCAAGGACCTTGAACGTGGTTTGCTGGGTCCTTTCTCATCTCATCAAATACTCACTCACTCGATAGCCCAGAATATTGTATGCATTTTCCAATAAGTAATGCAGTAACTGTTTCATATAGCAGGGGCAACTTAAGTCATAAAAAATTCTGAACATAGAGAACTACCTACTTTGTTAAAGAATTTTCTAGGACCAAGTCCAACAAGTCCACGGATCCTAGCATAGTTTAACATAACCAATCCCAAAATAAGGCATTGTGCTTGCAACATTCCGTAGATAAGGATTCCCCCAGTACAAATGGCATTAACCTATTTACTGAAAAATAAATGTTTGGAAATGGAGTGCACAAAGTCATCTGCTTCTCTCCATCAAAGAGAGGGACTCTTGAAAGAGGGGACTCAACCAAACAATAAAAATATTCAAGACCTCTTGAGTTTCTCCTTCTCTCCCCGGAGCAGTTAGTCTCTCTGGTTAGCAGCAAGTAACAGGGATTCTGCCACATTCAGTGGGCAGAATCTGGGGTTTTCCGTTTGAGTAATTTTCCCCAGTCTCTATCAATGAAGCCCAGTGTCCAGTTCGCTTTCTACCTTGCCTGCAGGAGGGTGAGATCATTACATGGTGGCAATGTGTGTGGCTTCCACCTTCTTTTCCACATACTCCAACGTTTTTTACAGACATCTGACTTTCTATTAGTCAGCATGAGATATAGGAAAGGTAGTTAAACTTATCACATAGTACATAAATGTATGGTTAATAAGAAAATCTAGGCAGATTGTGTAGACATCCTAGACTAGCATGTGAATGAAGTAGCTGGACTTGACTTGGGGTTCCCTCTTGTTTGATCATGTTTTGAGTTGCATGTAGGATTATCATTAAGTGTTGGAAAGGGAAAAGTTTAGAACAGAGCGCATTTATGTAGTAAAATGTGTGAGTTTGCTGGACAGGTAGAAAATGATAGCTGTTTTGCTGTCTACCTGCTTTCTTTCATTTTTTCTTTCTTTTTTCGTCAAGAGTCTTGTGAAGCCAATGTGATATGCATGTGCACAAAGGTGTCAAGTGTAATGCAGCCATTGTGCATCACAAATACGTACTATTTACAATGGAGGGGAAAAAAAGAGTCATTTTCCTGAATACCAAGGAAAGCATGTGTGAAGGACCGGATTGCAATACAAATTCAATTTCCAGTTTTGTAGAGTGTGCTATCAAAATCAGAGCATTGCTCAAAGAGGAGAGCAACCTTGAGATTTGGAAAGGGGACATTGTACCTCTGACTCTGACTTCTTCTCTTTGCTAGTGGGAGCAGTGCTTCTACAGGTAGCTGAGAAGTTGGCTTTCATTTGTCTAAGAGAATTATCAAGGCCTCTCCAGAGGTAGCTTTCAAGATATTGCTGGCTGTCTTCAAGACGTATACTTGCTCCCTGGACTTTCCACCCAGAAATGTAAATATACGAATGTTCATTCATGCTCTAAACAATGAGAAATAGTGAACAATAAAAAAGTTATTGTACATAAAACATTGTACATATATATGTACATATATTGTACATATAACATTCTGTTATACTAACAGAACTGGGGGAGCACATGTAGAAATTGACAATATCCGATAATGATTAGAAATATAAAATTTAGGTGGGATAAATTTATTGATGGGGTTATGGACGTTTATCTGATCGACAGAAACATGACCCAAAGCAGCAAATACAAAGTGAAACTGAAATGCCAACACTGCTTTGAAATTTAACTCAGAAACATATTCGGAGGCTTAGGGAAATTAGGATGTATTATGTGTTGTGTAAGATAATTAGACTGCAGTAAGGAAGATCTTTTCATTCGCCACGGGAAGTTCAGAAAACAAAATATGATTTCACTGTGACTGTAAGGGAAAGATAAAATGAACAAAACTTAGTGGGAAGATAGCCAGCATTTTGAAATGCACACATTGCTCAGTGTGTTGGTTGTTACACAGAAAAAAAACTAAAATCACCCATGAAACACAGTCTCAAAATACAACTGGATAATGAGAACCCACAATTTCACGACCCAACTGGTGTCACTAAATTGCCACTGAAAACATGGACAGGGACGTCACAACGGATAGCAGAGCCAAATGCACAATCAGCATAATCTGATTCACAGAGATTTATGGCACTGACTAGTTGAGTGTAGTGTCCCCAAACCTGAAACACAGGGTACAATAGTAAATGATCACGTCACCTGTATAAATGAAAGAATTCATTGTCAAAGTAATAGATGCCTAACTTGTGACTTTAAAAAATAGAATAGCAGTCTCTAAATTTATTCTCAAACATGAACCAGTTTATATACACTCTATTACTTTCTCATTATTTGGACAGAATATCCAGGCAGCCACTACTTAATGAGTGAACGACTTATTTTAGCTCACTCTTTCAGGAGGTCTCAGCCCATTCCTGGGCAGCTGGTAATGGTGGAAGCGTATTCAGAGGCCCAGACGGAGGGAAAACTGTTCACGCATGGGCAGTCAGCAAGCAGGTGAGAGAGGAAGCGCAGAGCTAGCATTTACTCTTCCAGACCCTGCCCCTTTCCTGCCCAAGCCCCAGCGATCTACCTCTCCTGGGTCAAGCCCCAGCGACCCGCCACTCTGACCAGGCCCCACCTCTTACCAGCAAAGGGATCCAGAGACACTGCACCACATCCAACTACAGGAGACTTTTGGGGAACAGTCCAGATCCAAACCACAACTCACTCCCAACCTTATGGGCCCCACAGCAAAGGACCTCATACATAATCAAGATTTCATCCTGATTTTCTCTCTCCTAGTCCACTCCAAAGGACTTAGAATCACTTATGAAGGTAACTGCACACTGAATAAGGACAGATAACAAAAGTGTCCATGGTTGTTGGATGCTGATTTGGGGCTCACATTGATTCCTAGGGATCCAAACTGTCCACGTGGCCCATCATTCAAAATAACTGATTCTAAAATGATTGTATGGATATTCCGTGATCAGTGGGTATGATAGATAGTCTTGACTATAAGTGGGATTGGATTGAGGTTAGTAAAGCACCTTTGTAAGTGGGTCTGTGGCGATGTATCCAGACACGACTGGCATGTTGGCCAGTGAATTGTGAGAGGATGGCTCTCCAGTTGTAGTCAGCATCAGACAGCAGGCTTCAAACACAGATGGTATAAAAAGCAGGGAAAATCAGTCTACATTAGCAGCTCACTTCTACTTCAGTGACTGTGTCTGGTTGCCACCATCACCTGTGGACATCAGACACAGGCCTTTCAGTACAGACTCACATCCCTACTCTCCAGGGAGCTTCCAGGCCTTCAGCCTTGACCTGGAGCTACATCCCTGACCATATTCTCTTGAGATGCTTCATTGACTGAGAAGCTACTGGAGACTCTGGCTCTCCAGTATACAGACAATCATTGTGACTATGCAAGTTTTCATCCTCAAGAGAAGCTAGCAAATCCTAGTGTGTGTGTGTGTGTGTGTGTGTGTGTGTGTGTGTGTGTGTGTTGAGAGAGACAGAGAGAGAGAGAGAGACAGAGATCAGAGATATAAATAAAAGAAAGATAGATAGATAGATAGATAGATAGATAGATAGATAGATTCTTTCCTATATAGAATTCTAACAAACTTAATGGCTTTCAAACCAAGTTTTGCAATAGAGTTAGCTAAGTAGGTCTCCAAATCTTTGCTGCAGTTACTTCTCAAATTTATGAATGCATAAGTGGAATACATGTTTTTATTAACTTGAGAGATCTTTGAATTGTGTCTACAGCTTGTGAGTTGAGGAATATCACAGCAAAGCCGCTAAATTCATCTTCATGTCCACACTAATAAGCCAAAATTAGTGCCACATTGCCCGAAGTACTTCTGAGATTAATGCCATATCAGGGTTGTGATGCAAGGTTGTTTCTCTCTTCCAACCCCGGTCAACTCTGTTGTATGGCCTAGTGAGAGAATAGATAAGTAGAAAGTCGCAGAGGGATTACCATAAAATCAGTCTGATATTTCAGCTGTAGCCATAGCTGTATTATATGTTGATTGAGCAAATTAACATGTTCCTTGGTGTGCCGCTATTGTTTCAGCTTTTAATTCTGTTTCCATTAATAAAGACAATGGAAGGAACTCTTCAACTGTGAGGGACAGAAAAAAAAAACCTTCACTGTCCTATCACAGAGGTGTACCATTTCTGCACCCCTATATCATCATTTGAATCCCAGGAACAGGAAAATTTTTTGCATGAGTTCATATTGCTGTTTAACTTCCCGTTAGCAATTAGAACTGGCCGGTTGTGAGGTAGAAACTAAAGCTTGTAGAGGCCTCTTGAGAGACTTGCGATTCTCTCTGTGTTTTGTTATAAAAATCAAACTACAGCCCTCTACGCATTTAAGCAAGAGACACAACACCAATTAGAGGAGCCCTCTGAAGACAGCGGAGTCCACGCCTAAACTTTGCACGTTGTTCATGATATGTAAAACTCATGGTACAGAATTTTTCAGAAGGAAACCTATAAAATCTCTAGGAAGGGGGCTTTCCAAATTCTCAAAGCACAAACACCTTGCCGTGTTCTGTCATCACAAGTACCAGAGCCTCTGGTGTTCATTGCACTTACATGATTCTATGTGAATATGGTCTTATAGGTTAATGGCTTTAAGACTAAGTAGAACTGTAGAGCTCTATTTTCTGAGGCAACCATGTATGATTATTAGCAAGAAATAGTTTTAAGCTACTCATGGAGAAAAATAAGTTGAAAAAGGTTTACAGAATCATCAAGAAAATAACGTCCTGGAGTTATGCCAGTAATGTTTTCCATATAATATTAAGCAGCATTCAATTGTGCAAAACGATTTTCTCGACTTAGAAAAAAAAACAGCTTAATTCGGGCTGTGGTTGGGTTATGAAAGCCACCTGTTTAGTAGGTTTCCATCGATCCCAAGAGAATGGAGGACATTGAAATTAGGAGGACAGGTGTCGAAACATCATCTCCAGCCACCTGTGTACAAATATTTCTTTGTCTGTGAAGGAAATATTATCTTAGATAGCTCAGTGCTTTTCCTATGAAATAAAATGCTTTATATAGGATCCACTACTAAAGAATTCTACCATTATACTTTTCTTTTAAAATATAGGTATATTTGGATTCAAGAAGAGAGAGCTGTGTTCCTCCACATGCCTATCAAGGAGAGAATGGGCTGATCTCTGGAAAAATAAACTCCCTGGTGACACACTGCTAAAAATCACAAAGCATTACCTTTAAAATCTCTAAGGCAGTAAGAGACATGCTCTTCGTTTATAACTCCTTTATATTTTACACTATTTTTATCAAGTGAATGCAATTATATTCCCATGAAGGTTTAAATAAATGTTCTAAGACTTTATAGCTAATAATTTTTGGACATTCAAGTGAGTACTAAAATGCAGTTTCCGTTTATAGTTTATTGAGTAGTCCCATGTCACCGCAACAAATTTAAAAAAAAAAAGTGATTCCCTAACTCTAAGATGCTTGTCAATAGCTTAAAAATCAGCACTCTTTTTGTATTTGCCACCTCTGGGGTTCTGAGGAAACGAATGATAAGCGAACCAAGAAAACATCATTTGGTTACAAGTAATGAAATGTAGACAGAGAAATCATCACACGATTTCGTTCTGAAAACACAAGGGCTTGAATTATGTACAGAATTCTTTAGGGCTAGAACAGAAAAGAAAACCAGCATCCAATACCTTTGTCTCATTTGCCGCCGCTGGCTTTGCAACTCTGATCTGTTTTCTGCAGTGTTTAAATTCATTTTTAATTTCCCACAGAACCTACATACTCTGTTTGGCTACAAGTGTGGTAAAAGACAGATGACTCATTCATCTTAAATCTTAATGTGCGCAACTCAAGAATTCCACAAAGCCAAACTCAATTCAATAAATTATGAGAAGGTACCTGTCGTGGCTTGGTTTCCATTTCTCCTGCCAATCTCTCCAGCCTATCTCTCCATCATAAAAACATGGTTTTCTGCAATCCCCAAAGTAGGTAGGAGGAAGGGTGCTTAAGCTGAGAGAAACTTTAAATATTACTTATGTATTTCAAGTTAAATTGTGTGTGGAACAATTTTCAGAGAAATTTTGTAACAGAAAACTAGAAATAGAAATTACATAGGCAATCTGCACTCTAAATTGATTAACTACTTTGTTCAGAATATATCCCAAAAATAAGATATGCAGTGATATCCACTTACAAGACAAAAGTAATGTGTAAAGTATTCCACAGATAATCACTTATGCTGTTATATTTTTCTGTATTTGAATAAGTCCAAAATTCTACAGAGTAAGTTTCAGTAAACATTAAATAAGTATGCTTCTTGTATGCTAAATAAAATCTGTTATATTGTAATGGAAGTTTCTCTCACGTTCAACCAGAGGTGCCAAAGTCTAATGGAACTGGAACCAAGAAATAGGATAAACAATCGGATTAGCTGCTGTAACATGCATGACAAATGCTATGATCTTTTTGGGATGGAATACCACATTACTAAATAAACAATACATAGATACTAAATTAAGCCCCTCTCTCTCCAAGTTATCTTTTTCATTACAAAGAGAGATGTCTGAGTCCCATTTCCAATTCAATACATTAAGTTACTTTTGTCATTATAGTGAAATAGGAACCAGATATTACTGTAGCAAAATACAAACCACAATGTTCTTCAGCAAAACAGATTCACAGAGAGCATATACTAGTTTCTTACATGTGCATGAAAAATTCTTTTATTTTCTGCTTTCATAAAATAAGTAGGCAGAAGGGTAAGAAATACACATGTAGCTCCAGAGCCACAGAGTCACAAAAACACTTAAACAGCAGCAGGAAGAAGGGAAAAGTCAGGATCACAAGAACAGAACTGCCACAAGGTCAACGTTAGAGGCAACATGAGGAAACACAGCATCATAATCACTTTGCTTCAATGTAACGAAATGTAGGTTGTTTCAACTACATTCTTAAAAATGAAGTAGATATAATTAAATATTAGGTTTTTATTTTTAAAATCAAGGGAACCGTTCCTGGTGTCCACTTTTCTGAAATTTGAAGTATTTAAACATTTACAAAATAAATTTTAGAAAAATCACAAAATGAGTTCAGTATTTCTGGAATTCTAACTTTGAAAATAGCATTGTTGCTACATTCGTCCGCCAAATTTAATTCCAATTTTGCCTAGAGACAGACTTTAAATTGAAGACAGAGAAAAATATTTCAAAGTTAATTAAATCCCACACAACTACTTTTATTTACTCTTCTTAAAACTCTTCATTTGAAAAATTCCCTAGCCAAAATGTGCAATAATTGCTTGCCAACTTGATCTGGATTGCACAGGCTATGTTTACAAATTTCTCTCTAATTTTCTTATATCTGCAAATAGTTTCAGGTAGAAGGAGGAAAAGTTCAAACATGTTCGCGTTCTATTGAAATCTACACTGTTAGAATGCCCATGGATGGCCCTTGGGGACTCCTCGTGCAACTTTCTGTGCATTTTAAATATATAGGAAATATAAACAGTACCGAACATGTAGTGTTTCACATGATGAATCATTTTATCATTCAAAAGCAGTACAAAAAATGTATTCTAATTAGGTATTTTGAGGTCATACAGGGCAGACATGAAAAAATCAATCAATTATGTAATAATACTTTACATCTAAAACACATGGTTCTAGGAGCTAAATGGAATGAGAGATGTACAAATAAATAAGAAAATGCAGGATATTATCTGCCACACATGATTGAGCTCACTTCTGCTAATTTAAGATACTGCTGTGGATGGTGACATAAGACGACCTCCAGCTGACATTCAAGTGGGCCATTTAGGAGACTTGTGATATCAGAATTCCAATTTTAGCAGAGATGAGACCTTTACATGATGAGGACTTTTGGTGAACTCTAAGAGAAGTTTTCACAATCATCTTTCTCTATTTAAATGCAATTACCCTGCTTCATAGCAAGATGTCAGTCTCAGACTCATTAGGATATAGAAAACTGCTAATAGGCTTCTTTTAATTAAGATTTCCCTGCATTGGAAAATTAAGAGTTCATGAAGAGCATAGCCTAAGAAAATTGTCTGATTGTGATATTTAGCAATAAACCCATATTTATTACTGGAATTAAGGATGTGTTCTAAAAAAGTACAAAACTCAGTATTTCTGTAGCTTACATAATTCTTCTTTGAAATTACCTAAACCAGAGAATTATATTCTGTCTTTAAACTTACAAACAAAATTGACTATGTTTCATTGCTTTAACATACCTAAGAATTTCAAAAAGTAATTTTAAAAAATAAATGCAAAACTAGAATGACTTAAATATTCAGAAACATCAATAATATAATGACCTAATCAGAGATAATATTTAAAATAGTTGCTAATATTTGGTGAGAATTTTTGCCAATACATTTCACTAATGAACTGATAATTTAATAGTTTATGCAAAAATATTATTAACTATGTATAGTTATATATACTTTCTGATAGGAAATAAACTTGCTTAAAATCATTGTATTTCTCCAACATATAGCTAAAAATAATATCCAAATATTGACCTCATAATGTTGCACATTTTCTTGTACAACTACTGTGATTTTAGTTTCATTTATATTACATGTGGTGTGGGAGGTCAGGGTCTGTGGTTAGGGGTGTAGCTCAGCAGTTAGAGTGCTTGCTTAACAAACCTAAGGCCCAAGGTTCAATTCCCCACCATCATGTAAACTGGACTTTGCTGGCACTTGCATGTAATTCCAGCCGTCGGGAAATTGAGGCAGGATTGAGGAGGATTAATGTAAATTTGGGACCAGCCTGGGCTATGTAGTGAGTTCAAGACCAGCCTGAACACCAGAGTAAGACAGTGTCTCAAAGTAAAGAAAAATAGTGTCTGTGTCCTGGTAATGACTAAAACTCATGGTAGGATTTGAAAAGTTTCATTCAATTGTTTTACTGTTTCAAAATGAAATCGTAACAGCATGGTGAAAAAGGCATATGACACTTTGTCACACAACCAAATCAAATACTAAGAAAAAGGTAAACATTATGTGCTCCGGTAGACAGGAAAGTGACACAATCATGCGAACACAGTAGTTTGGCCACAGAAGCGGGTGGCAGCAGGAGCAGAGTGACTAGCACACAGTAGCCAACTCAAAGCAGGAAAGGTTCTGTACAGAAGGCTGATCTGTCACTTTAAAAAGTCATCTTCAAAAAGACAAAGAAAAGCTAATAAACTCTTTCTAATTACATTAGTCTAAACAGTGCAAGACCTCTGCATGATCTTATCATGGAAAGGAATGATGACTAGAGACACTAGCCCTGGGAAAGTGACCAAGTGGGATACGGAGAGCAGGAAAATGGGATCATTGCTCCAATCAACGTCACAAGTTGGTCTCAGTTCTGCAGTCAGGGAAGAAAACACCTTCAGTCTTACATGCAGTCATAGGTGGTTAACTGAGGAAGTGTACATGATTTATGTAGACCACGGTGTATTCCTCTCTTAGTATTTTAATGATGTGAATCTGTTCCAAAGAATATGATATGTAAATCTTCCAAATCTTTTATGTCTGCCTATTAGAACATTTCATTGCATCCTGCATGTCTCTTATGCGCTTTTCTGTGTTTCCATACTTTGACTGTATCCGGGTCCAATCTAATTTCTGTCATCTCCTCTTCCAGCTTTTGCTTTTGCACAAGCCACCCTGGAACACTTGTGTTGAATCCCCATAAAAATTTCATGTCGCGTTTTCCGGTTATCTGATAAAGTTATCCACAATTTTAGCCAATTCTACTTTGTTTTCTCTATCTTCTTGGCCATATTAATTATACGTTTTAGTATATTTTGGGTATTTTCATATAGCTTGCCTCACATCCATATCACCATCATCCTGTGGCAAAAATGGCTCCAGCGTATGAATGTAATTCTCTGTAATATCTCAGCCTCGGAAATAACATCTGCTAGTTCTGGTTTTGTCGGTAATTCTCCAATTGATTTGAAATAATCTCAGCCCTTTCCCTTCTCTCTCTCACTTTTTTCTCTCTGGTTGCTTCTTTGTGATTCTCAGTGCGAGTGTGGATTCTGTATCATTTCACTGTAAATAGATATGGGAGTTAATTTTTGGTGTTTTAATTCATGAAGTCAAAAAGTAATATATGACATTTTGACTCTATACATTGCTCATCACACAGGTTTATGTAAGTTTTTAAAAAGCTACAGTAAAAAGTAAATGAAACAACAATAACATCCATCTCTTCCTTGCTTTTTATTTTAACTGCTTCCTAAATTATAATATAAAAATTAAATATATGTTCCTTTTCCATATATATATATACATATATATATCCTCATATATATTTATTTCCCATTTACCTATCTATCTATATTTAATATGCAATGGTTACATTGAGATTAAGGATTTTGTGCACACATATTATGTCAATGATACAATCCCCTCCCCTTCACCCTTTTGGCCCTGACACCCCTCCCAACCCCCTAACTCCTTTTTTCACACCCATTTGGTTTTATTCTGGGTTTTTCATATTACACAAATCATGCAATATTTAACCTTCTGCAAAAAACAGGTGGCATTACGATTACAGACATCAAGTTATATTACAAACTAACAGTGATTATAAATTATATGGTATTGACAAGGAAAGATTGACCAATGGAACAGAACTGAGGATACAGAGACAAACTCAAGTGCCCTTAGATACCTGATCTTTGATAAAGGGTCCAAAAAATACACTAAAAAAAGTTAGTCTCTTAAATAAATGGTATTGGGATAATTGGTTGTTCACATTGAGAAGAATTAATCTAGATACACACGCATCACCATGTTCCAAAATCAAATTAAACTGAACTAAAGACCCAGATATTAGCAATGGAAACACTGGACCCACTGAAGGACAAAATGAGCAGAAATTTAGAATCTGTAGGTGTCCTTTCTTAATAGAGTGCCTGATGCAAACGAAATCGCCCCCAGAATCAACAAACAGTGTTGTATCATATCAAAAGTTTCTGCGCAGCAGGGGAAACTATCGGAGTGAAGCGAAAACCAACCGAATGGGAAAAAAAAATTACCACCTACAACTTGGACAGGGGATAATAACTAGAATGTACAAGGAACTGAAGAAATATCGACTCTTGAAATCAAAATCACAGCTAAAATGAACAGGAAGTTCTCTGGTAAAGAAATTTAAACAGCCAAAGATAATATGAAAGAATGTTCAACATCCTTAACCATTAGATAGAACCACTGAAATATCTAAGCCCAGAGAGAATGTCTGAAGAACATATGAATATATGAAGAACTTGAGAAGCAATCAATGATGGGAGGATGTGGGGAAAAAGAAACACTTGCACATTGCTGGTGGGACTGTTAACCGTACAACCACTAGGCAGGGCAGTATTGAGATTCCTCAAAAGGCTGGAAATAAACATATAACCGTGATATAATAATTTTATTTTGTGTCCTCAAACTATTAATTTTCTTATGTCACATAACCAAGAAAGGGAAAAACAAGAATTTACACATAACATAACATAGTTGTGCTATTTCTGAAGCATACTGAGATTTCAGTAAGTGAGAGCTAAGCAAACTTCTCAGACCAATAATTTTGTAAAACTTTACTCCTTTTCTCGTTTAGAAAAATGAATTTAAAGTCACAACAAATTATTGCAATAACGGGTAATTTGACCATTAATCATGATATGTTAACTTGATTGGATTAAGAAATTCTCAGGAGATTAGCAAAGCACGTTTCTACCTGTGTGAATGGGTCATGGAAGCACAGCCATGACCACTATGGACATGGTCGCTGGCCCATTTCTCTTCCAAGGAATGGCCCACGGCTCTGTCTCCTGATTCCCAGGAACTCCAAATCTTCGTTTTCCCACGTCCTTCTGCCATCATTTTTCTACCACAGAAACAGCCAGCCATGGACTGACCTCTCTGCAACTCTGAGTCAAGTAACCTTTACTTCTTTTAATTTACAGATGTTAATTTTTTGCCCCAGTGAAGACAAAAGTGACAAATACAAAACGTTAGAAGCAAGAGTGACAGCATCACAGTAACCACACCTGTTCATGTTGTACAGAAGCCTTTGGAATAGGTGTGTAGGAGGAGTTTAGAAAGACAGGCTGTAGAACGCTGTAAGCCTGTCTAATTCTTGACTGAATGAAGAGATACCAGTAGACCAGACCTCTGGGTGCGGCTGGGTGGTTTAGGAAGGCATGACAATGGGCCCTATTCAGAGTGTCTGTGAGTTCCTCTAAGGGCGGTGCACTTCCGATTTGTGTCCAGAAAGCCATAATCTGAATGACTTGGCTTTACCGTCACTTTCTGTTCATATTCTTGCCTTTGAACCATTTGACCAGAGATTGAGCTCTGTAAAACCATAATCCAAATAAACTTCTCTCCCTGAAGTTACGGATTTCAGAAGTTAGCCCCAGCAACAGAGAATTGGACTCATGCAGATAAAACTGAATCTCTGTCAAGACTCTCTGAGATTGAATTTCTGATAGAATCCATTCTGAGGAACTTTTTGTTTCCTCCTTACAAATCCCTTTCAAACATTTTTTTTTCCACAATAAGATTGGTTGTGCTTTTATTAATCTTCTATGTAGTAATCGTCAACTTGTTAAAGAAGCTGAAAAGAGAGGTAGGTCAGTTTAAAGAGATGGTCCTCTGAGGGCCACAAGGGGGATTGAACTGTAGCAAGGAAAAACCAAGCAGCCACGGGCTGAGGTAGGAACTACTTGTCAGGTCCTGTGCATTGTGTGTCCACATCTGGGTTCTTCCTCTTCAAAGGTTTTCCATGGGCTTCCCACTGGCAAGCCCAAAGAGGGGACAGAACCAAGTGCCACGTCACTACTAGCTGTCACCGTTGCACCCATCATTGGCACCCTAAGGCCCAGCAGAGTCACCACCTGCTCAAAAGGAGGAAGAGGAAAACAAAAAATGCTCTAAAAAGAACAGGACTCAAGGAGGCATGTTTCTTTATGCATTCGTTGAGATGACAACCAAAATATAGCTAAACCATAAATATTCAGATTTCACTTCAAATCTTATAAATAAAATTAAACAAGTGAATGGAGCAAGGTGAGGAATAAATGAGCATTGTTACACAAAAGTTAAAAAGTGGCATCTTTGGAAGGGGTTCAGGGAGCTATATTCTGATTACAGTAAATTGTCAAGTCATGCAAAGGCCCAGCAGTAAATCCCAGGAGCTGAGCCAACACTGAGCCAACACATGCACATACACCCTGAAGAAGCAGAGGTTTTTACGTTGTCAAAGAACCAAAGAAAATATTTAATGCGGATTTTGTCAAAAGGAAGGAGAGTGCTACTAAATGAAATTAAAATGCTAATAATACAAAAGATCATCATGAGCAAATAGAAGTCATTTAAGATACATTTGTGAAGTCACATGCGATCTATACTCCAATATGGTCTCTAGATAATAATGTTTTAGAGGAAAAGAATGAAAGCAAAAGGCTATTTGGAAAAGAATTTGAGAACTGAGATTAAATATCGAAAGTGGTAGATAGGAAGGATAAAGCAGAAGATGTTATTTAAAAATGCACAACAAGTTATCTAAAATGCATATTGTATTACAAAAGAAAATGAGAAAGAATTTTTGAATACTAATCACATGTTTTCTGATGACTTTTATATTGTTTAGATAAAACAGAAAGTTAAAAAAAATGAAGCAGTCCAATTTCCTAAAACTAAATATGGATATATAATTCATGTTATTTCATTATTTTACACATAAAGATTATTCAAATTCTAATTAACTGAAAAAATTGTGATCTTCCATTATATAATTTTTAGAAACGTGCACAAAGCATAGAACATATTATGTTACTCAAACTTAGGAAAATTATTTGCATTTGAGTGAGATACTGGTGTGTTCATACTACGACGACTGTGGAGTTAACTTTGTATATAATGAAATGGCGGGAAAAAAAGATGCTGTTATAAAATTGATTTTCAAATCTGTTACTCTTCTAATTTTCCACTGAATTAGCTAAATAAGTGACAAATGACTTAACTCGGGGCTGGTTTCTGCAGCAGTTTTCACTATTACTCAGTTTGGAGCACTCAACTGCAGTTTTGAGAATATAAGACCTCTGCTTTTCAAATGACTTGCTACTCAAAATGTAAAGGAAGTCTTTTAAGGTAGGAAATCTCAAATATGGTTTTTAAGGACATATGAGATCACTTCTCTGCCGAATTAATGAGCTGCCTAGAGCCAAGATCACACTAATCTCTTTCCCAAATTCTTAATGCCTTAAATTTAAAACACTGTATCTTTCAAAAGTTACGATGTTCATTTATATTCTAGATAATAGATATTCCTATTTCACTATTATTTTCATGAAACAAGTTTGAGAAGTCTGTAATAAAAAGTAGCAAAAGTGTTTTAAGATATCTCTGAGGTTCTTTTGAAAACTCATTCTCTCTTTTTTCTAAGTACTGGTACAATGACTCTTTAATAGGTATTCGGAGAGCAGCAGCCTGGGTAAATTGTGACATCGCTGGTTTGTCAGCCGAAATAATATGAATTGTTCATGGAAATCAGTTAGTGTCACCTGATCTATGGAACCCTCAAAGAACCCAATTTTATCATTAAATACTTTGGATTAATAAAATGCTCTTATGAATGAAATAAACGATGCCATTTTGTGAGAGATAGCGCTCGTTGTCAGGAAATAATGAATAGAACTCTAATATAATGAGCTGTGAGCACTTCTCCGGGAGAAAACATACATTAAAGATTTAAAGACGTGGGCTATTGTGACAAACTGAAATATAATTTGAAACAGTATTCAATCTAAAATTAACCATTTCAATTTCTAGGAGCGAATAAAAATACAATCGCAAGATTGAAAGGTTAAAAAGTAGAAAATTGTTTCATTATTTCAGCTGAGTCTAAGAATATAAGAATTCTTAGAACAAAATTTAGTCATTAAAATTTTTCTGTGTCTAGTGTACTTGTATTTCTGTGTACAGTTATATAATCCATTGCTATCTTTACTGGTTCATATTCTTCTTAGAACATATTACGTAATATTCCCTTACTTAACCCAAATGTTTGCTTTTAACTTGTCTTATTATTTTAATAGATGCACATTTAACTCAAACGTACAACCCACTTTATATTTAAATAATTTGGCATAACTTGTGCTTTTTACTCACGCAGCTTGATTATGCGTGACTCACCTAACTGTTTCTCATTCTATTTATGTCAGTGAGTCCCTTGTATCTTCCTTTAGCCTCCTTTTCTTTTCTGCATTTGAATGAGATTCCTTCCAAGTGGAATTCTAGAGTCATAAATCTAAAAATAAATTGTAAAACGCACCTTGAAACATTTCAAGCACAGGAATACATCTTTTAAAGATTTTCAGAAACTGTTCCCAAATTTCTTTCTAATGTAATCAGGCACGTATATCGCTTTCATTCCATTTAGATCAAATTTTTGGAAAAAATCGCAAAACATTTGCAAAATACATCCATGTCAATATCATAAAAGAATCCCATCATTGAATGTGTATAATACAGGTTTCCCAAAATAGATTCTTTATAAAATTGCTTAACATTGACAAATTCACTTTGCTTGTTCGATTGGGTTTTGCTCTGTTTTAAGGCGGGGTCTCCCTCTGTAGTCCAGGCTGGACCTGAACGCACCATGCAGCTCAGGCCGGCCTCAAAGTCATGGCAATTCTCCTGTATCGGCTTCCAGACTTCAGGGAATACAGGAAGGCCACCATGGCCAGCTTAAATAATTAAAGTGCTTTAGACAATAAAATGTCAACAGGCTTTCCAAAAACTCAAACAATAAATTCAGCTACGGGCAACTTAACAGATTTGTCGAAGCTCACAGAACATAAAATTGCTACTTATATGCTTCAAGGATATTTTTGTCAAGATTATATATGGAAGTATGTTGTGGTCTTCAATCCCAGCTATTCGGGAAATTGAGGCAGGAAGTTAACAAGTTTGAGGTCAGTCTGGCCAACTTAGGTAGACTTTGTCTCAAAAAAGGGAGGGGGAACTGCTTGTAGCTCAATGGAATGGTCTCCTTATTTTTGCCAAAATGCATCACGTTACTATTATGGGATTAATGAATCCATGACATCATTTTTGTCAATCAAATAAAGCACGATGGAATGGACTCTTTTTGTTGTGTTTAGCCTTTTGACAAATAGATTTAACCTCATCTCTACATGTGTATAGAGATAAGAAATCTCTTTTTAAAAGCTAAGAATATAAAGTCAATAGTTTTAAATCCTTGGGAAAATGGAAAAATATATTCAAAGATCCACCCATATATTCGTGTGTAAATATGCATTTATATGTCTTACTTAGTCCTAACTTGATTTAAAAACTGTACTTTTGTTTAGTCTACACTACTGTAGCTTATGGGGAGCACACTATCCTTTGCCTTTTGTTTTGGAATATTTATCATCTCCAAAGGAAAATATTAAAAATAAAACTAGTGTGTGATAACGTAGACACTAATAATTTTTAAATGAAAATAATGTGCACTAAAAGCAGCAATGGAGTTAATTTCACTCAGATCTCAGTAAATAGGAAGTTGCCTGGAAAGATTCAAGAAGCATTGTTTATGGGACAAATTTAGGTCCACCATTCCGGACACAAAGTCAGAACAATCCTAGGACTGGACAAACTGCCTTCTCTCCCACCTACGTGGGGGGAAGGGCCAAACCTGGGGTCACTAAAAGAGCCAGCAACATGGAGAAAGCCCCCCCTCTCAACTTTTGAGAAACACTTACTTCCATGAACTGAGTTTCCTTCTGGGGACCACACCAGGCTTGAGAAAATGTGCTTTTTCTTTTCATACCCTGCATCCTTATGGTACTGGTAGTGGGTATTGCTTCATCTTTCTTGCTGACCTGAGGGCTAGAAAAGATGTATCCAGTCGTGGGTTTGGAGGCATCATGGAAAAAAAGAAAAAAAAAAAAAAAAAACCTAGTACCCTGACCAAATTTTTGAACAGATCACAAAGAAGCTAGAATAAAAAGGGGTTCAAGACCCACTGTCTTTCTGATTCAGTGACATACATGGTCCTTTATAAAGAACATTTTAAGCTCTATTGAATTTATCTAAGACACTTCTTGAGTGATTGCATTCTAAATACCACTTCTATTAGAATAACAGGGCAGAAGATGAGCCAAAGTCACCTGCTACATTATTTGCAGGAGATACACTCTGTATAAGTTTCCAATAAAAAGGAACAACAGCATTTCCCTTAAAATAAAAAAGAAAGAAATATCTCCTTGCCTAGGGTACAGCTCTGCGTGTCTCTAATCCCAGACATTTGCGAGGCAGAGGCAGGAGAACTCCAGGGGCCAGCAGTTTCAGGCCATCTCAGCTGTGTAGGAAGAAAACTCAAAATCAAAAGAAAAGCCTAAACAAGTGCTTTTGACGTTGTGTGTTCCCACTTGATTTATTTTATACGGTGGCTGTGAAGGCATGGAGTTCAATTTCCATGCAAGTTATCTCTATTACTTCTTAGGAAATCACTGGGGAATATTTACCACGCATTATAATACTAAATCCAGTTCACTGCTCCTAAATTATTTCTTTCTGCAAAGCACAACTGTAATAATTATAATCACAGGCAATATCTTTGCTTTCATATTTTTTGACAGCACAATTAAGCTTCTCAGTCAAATTATCAATAGCATTTGTAATTTTGTTTTACTATATTTTCCTATTAACATTTTCCTAAAAGTCATCATATTCTGTTCTTTGGTACAATTAGAAAATAGATTATGCAATTAGATCACCGGTAATGGAATCATAATACATATTTTAAATGCAAATATATGCAATTATGTTTTAATTAACTGAGCAGTTATTTAAATATTTACTCTACTTTATCCATCTACTGAATTAGTTTGTCTTTATTGGATAGGAAGAATACAATTTGAATATAATATTCATAGAGGCATTAAAAGATAGCAAAACATTTATTCTTGCCTATATTCATTTAGGTTCAAATTCTTATAAAAGAAGTGATAACATTGAAATAATTATAAATATCTCATCAATGTTAGCACTTTGGGAGGCTAAGGATGACTTCAATGTCTTTAATAGTAGAAGAAATAATCTTTAAACATACATGGAGTTTGACACCTTATGAGCATGAATCATATATAATTTAAAATGTGAATATGCTTAGGTTAATAGATTATTTAATAAAAAAGATTCATTCTGGTGATAAATACAAATGTTGTATGGAAACATTCACTTTCATGTCGTGTCTCCAACAGCTGTTCCTCAGTTCTAACACAGAGCAGTCCCTCCTGACATGCTGTTCTGGATCTAGTACTTAGCATCCAGAGTCATGAGTCCCTTCTCCAGCATTTGACTTGGCTAAACCAAAAGCTCAAGCTGAATTTCTAACATTGGTGCAACAATTGATTCTCATGAATTAAAGTTACAGTGAAGACTTTGGAAGACTGTAAGGCTGATATTTTAAGACAACTGGTTAAGTGTTATGTGCTGTGTGGTTATGCAGACAAACCTCTGCACACTTGTTCATAGCTTAGATAATTTTCTTTCAGAGACTTTGGTAAGAGTTTGATTGTGTAGCTTTTAATGATCCTTTCAATTAAATGCGTCTATTCATGTCCCATTCGATAAGAGTAATTAAAACTTTGAACTTGCAGTAAGAAGAGATCCTGATTTGAAGATGTGAGAATTTTCAATATATTTATATTTGAGCAGAATCAATTGTGATCATGGTATTAAGAAACTTTATCCTGCGAACATTTGTGAGCACAATTTATATGCCAGACATTTGAAAGCACTAGTGAGAAAATGGACAAGAATATCTGCCCTTTACATATTAGAGGGAGAACAGAAACATTGAACATTGACACAATGGATGTCATTACATATTTGTTTGGGAGTGTTTGAGCTATGAAGTAAACACATATAATATTTTAAGAGAAACAGCAGCTGCTAAAGATGTGATGGAGTAAGAGAAAGAACCACAGATTATTACAAGTTTTAGTACATTTTATTTTATGCCTATATTTAAAAATATCTTGATATTTAAGTAGGCAAAGCAGACTGAGAAGTCATTGGGAAACATTTCAAGTAACTAATATGGCTTACCTTAAAATGACTGAACCTGTATATAAATTAGTCTTTGCCAAGAAAAAAATACTGCATTTTTCAGATTTTCTATTTTTTTATTAACTTCAAAAAATTCATTGTCTTGTAGGGGGATACAAGGAGGAAACTGATTCCTGAATAATATATCCTACATATCCCAAAGCTGAAACTTATTTCAAATGATTCTGCAACACTTTCTAAAATTCAATACTTTCTGGGTGGACTTATATAACATTCTAGAATTCAAGCAAACCAGAATATTTCCCAGGGCCCTTCTCCTTGAATTGAACTTGAAACTTTGTGTTCAGTCTTTATGCTTTTAGAACAGGGTTTTCTTGGAACTAGGAGGAGAAAAAAAAGTGGTACTCTGTTATTTTATATATACCATGATGTCTCTTGAGGACTGTATGACATTTTACCCACATGAACTTACATATATGTAAGATATTAGAAATACTTCCAAGAGAAAATGCCATAATGGAATTTGTCTCCACATAATACCATTTAACACTGGCGATGCATCATTGCCTATCTCATACAACATTCACTAAATAACATTCTTTATTAAATCATAGAGAGTTTCAACTTTCTACAAGCTACATATTCCAATTTTGTCAAAATTATTATAAACGTATAGGGTTCTTATTCTTTGAGGAACTCACTCAGAGAGGAGCTTTGAAATATAAATTGACATAGAGCTTTCTTGGGGGAAAATGCAATTAAAAACAACATCTCCTGCCAACCAGGAAAATCTCTCCACAAAAGCAAGCAAGAAAGAAAGCAACTTCTTCACTGAATAAAAATTAAACCAGAGTCATAAGCATCCCAGGCAATCCATTAAGAAAATTGCAAAGATGGAAAAACTCTTACCCTTTCATACAGTCAACCAGACACAGCCTGTCACACACAGCAAGTTCTCAAGAGAAACCACAGTTGGTCCTCAGTGAGAAGATGCGACAGCTCTGTTGCGTGTGTGGTTCTACCTCAGCTCACCTGGTAATTGGAGTGACCACTTGTGTTAGCAAATTGGCTTTATCTAATGGGAAAAATAAACTTCCATGTATGGCAAAAGGTAGAACTTGGAGCAGAGCCACACTCTAAATTAATCTCCTGTCCTCTGTCCTCCTGTAGAATCAAGGAGCCATCTTCTTTGATGATTATGTCTTTAAAATATGAACTCCAGGTCTCTGAAGATGGTTATAAAGCTGGCAGGGGACTCATTTAGCTTGAAGTTTACATTCCTGTTTTGTTTATTTATTTCTTTATTGAAAGGGGTTTTTCTCTATAGTCCAGGGTAGTCCTGAACTCACTGTGTAGCCCAGGCTGACCTCAAACTCAGTGCAATTCTTCTGTTTCTGCCTCTTGAATTCTGGGGTTACAGGCACGTGTCATCACAACCAGCATATGTGGTGCTGGGAATTCAAACTCAGGGCCCTGTGCTTGGGAGGCAAGGTAACTGCTGAGCTATTCCCCCAGTTCCTCTATTTATATTTTAAAGAGAAAAAAGAAGACTTTGTGATTGCAAACTGTCTAAAGTAAAGGATATCAGAAGCAGCCTGGACCAAGAATGAGACCCAGTCTAGAGAAAACCATGAGGGTAGAATGTGACTAGAGATTTCGAGAGAGTTTCGAATGCTACTTTGTACCAACCACAAAAAGTTAATGCTAGCATTGAATACCGCAGGTGAACTTTGGTTATTACATGCCTAACTCAGTAGCCTACCAGTAATTTACCGAAACCATTGCCGAATCTCAAGTGTATTCTTGATTTTTAACTGGCACATAATTGTTTTGGTTAAAATTCGCTACTTCTGTACAATGTTCAGTTTTAAAATTTTCCTGCATTCTGAGATGCATGGCTTAAAAATGTTTGCATAAAACTTTTTATAAACGCATACTCCAATCAAAATGATTCTCCATAAAAATATGGATGAATATATTCTTAGTACGATAAAATTTGCCTATGACATTTGTGCAAATCTATTAGTGACATAGTTTGGAGTATTGTAGTTAATTTTCATGGTAAGATATACATGCATGCTTAAAGTGCCAAAACAAATTTGCTTTACAAAATAGCATGTGAGCAAAAAGGGTAACAGATACCCAGCATACACTGTTATTATTTTAGGCGTCTATACATTGGAAAGGCAATAAAACCACTAGAAGTTAATTCCTTGGCAATCATAAAGATGTGTTTTATTTTACAGCAGAACTATCAACAAGTAATGTGATCCTTCTCGCAGGTTGTTTGACAAGGGTGGAACGTAAGAAAACAGCCTTCACCAAGAAAGAAAAAGTAAGTTTAAGCAGTTTATGAAGCTGACCCATCAGTAGCCTGACAGAACTAATGAAGATGTTGAATTATGTCTTGGACATTACAGAGTATGGGTACATTTTATCAAGACACAATCTCATGAAGTATTAGCTTAGTTACAACTGACCTTCACCCTAACCTCAATCTATACCTTCTTGTTCAGCCTTGTGCTTCTTAAGCTGAGACTCCACAACTTACAGCAGCTGTCCTTGCCAGCTGACTTATGCAGTCTGTGTTAGTAGGCGGCTTAGAGAATCCCTGCCAGCAAGAGAAGGGACTGATGTTCACCGCTCTGCAGGCCTGAAGCTTCCGGTAGACTGAGCATTAGCAACGGGTCTTCATCACAACGCTGCAACCTCGCGCCAGCAACCGTGCAGGCCAGTAAGACAGAGTAGCAGCAACTGTGCCTTCCTGCACGCTGCAAATCCTGAGTACAGCGTTCACGGTTACCTTGTGGTTAATGATCTCGTAAAATTCAATTAAATGTACAAATGTTCCCCTGCCTGTACCTCTGCAATCAGTTACAGAGGTGAGAGGAGAGAAGGGGACCTGAATGGGTTTTTCATGGCTTATTCTATTATCTTCAACAGAATAACCATGATTCTCCCAAATAAGTATGGTGGTTTGGTTTCATTTCAAATATTTTAAACTTGTTTTGGTTTATTTCACTCTAAAATTATCTCTTTGACTTAATAATTCATCTTCTTTTATTATTCAAAAATATAACCCAGTCAAATATCTCAACTGTAATCTGTAAGTAGATATGAAAAAGGTATAGGTATATCATAATAAGAAAAAGATTATTCCAGGAAGCTAGTTGGAATGAAGATAGCCTAATTGAAGAAATGTTGGGGAAATTAGATGTAATCTAGGCCCCAGTTTGGTTGTAGAAGGTTTGTGATAAGAATCACTCCAAATATTAGAATTCACAATATGGAATGGAATAGAACTGTGGAAGATCTTTAATGATGGGTTAAATTTTTACAAACGGATAGAGAAGACATAGAAAATAGCAAGAAATGAAGCCTCATTCTCAAACCACAACTAATACAGTAGAGAGACAATAAAGATGAATGACATAGTTTGTATTCTAAGCTGAAGTTTTTATTAAAAGTACAATTTTATGATCATGATGTTTCTTTTTTCCTTTCCTGATATTTTTATTTCCTTGATCCTACCTGAAGATATTGAGAGCCAACTAGGCGAGGACAGTGGATCCCTCGTGAAGGTGACCAGTGCTCTCTAAAGAGGAGACCAGATAACCAATTAATTTCCTTCTACTACACAAGGGTGCTATGAGTCTGCAGCCTGGAAGAGGGCTCGCCCCAACCAGGATGCGATCCTGACCTCTGTTTTTCAGCTGCCCAAACTGCGGGAAATAAATTTCTGTGGTTGATAAGTCAGGAATCTGTGATGCTTTCTTTCTAGAAGCTTGAATTTGCTAAGACAAATTGTTTCCTAGGGTCGAACTTTCCCATGACAGAATTTAGCATAACAACAAAACCTCAGAGGCCCATACGGATATACAGGTGTGGAACGGTATTCAACATCTTGGAAGCAACATTGGACTCTCCCGTCCCATGAGGCAGACATGTCAAAAGTATCCCCGTGGAGAGAGGAGAAGGGAGAAAACATTCAGGAAAGCAGAATGCAGGAAATTCATCACCCGCTCCTTTCTGTGGGATAGCTTGGAGGACAACACATTTATAACACCTAAATAATTAGAAAAACAGCAGAGATGGGTCCCAACATCACTGACAAGCTCATTAGCGGCTCGCCTCTATTGATGAGGGCAGAAGGTGTGAGACGCTATTGCCAACTTAGTCTCAGAAAGCAATGGAGAGAAGAGATTTATGAAATCATACAGGTCACAAGGTGGTGGTTAATTATCACAAGTAAGGTGAGGAAAAATCATTTTAATGAGGAAAGACACCTGATTGCCATCCAGGGGCCTGATCTGCAAGAATTTTAGCAACGTTTGAAAAGGCGTATCAACCCAAGCATACTAATGATGGCCACTCAACGCGCACGATGCTTTATGCGTGGGAGGAAGTCAGAGATGGTCAGGAAGCTCGATGTGGCTTCCACAGTTAAAAACAAAAACAAACAAAAAAACCAATCATGATAATTGCCCAAGATCTCTACCTTGCAGTAGTTTTTACACTGAGAACCTGGTGATTAAAAGAGTCCAATTTCTTAGGAAAGAAGATTCTACTATGTCAAATAAAATAAATACATTAACCATCGAATCTTTTTTTCATAGGGACGTCTGGCCTTTCCCAACGTATCTATAAATTGGGCAAATGCTCGAACATTTTGTACACTGTTGGATAAAATGTTAAATTAGGTGATCTTATTACATAGACAATAAAATGTCAGCTGCCATTTGGAAAGAAGCAGGAGCTCAGATGACGTCTCCAGAACACTGGGTCCTGTTTGGTATTTGCCTACACAGCCAGCCTTTTGCCTTGTACTCTACCTCCTTGTGACCATCAAAGCAGAACGTTGGCTGCGTGTGCTAATGCCGCACATGCGCCAGCTGTCTGTACTTCAACATTTATACTTCAGGCAAAAACAGGTGCTTTCTGTCGCTTGTCACCATTATGTCTCTTCATCGGAGTCAGGAAGGAGATTGTTACAGTATTCCAGATGAAATATTCCAAGTCTATATATTCTTATCCAGCCGTCTTTGTTTTTCTTTCTGCTTACTAGAATTCAGTTTTTGATGCATGTCAGCAAAGCTATAGAGACCACAATACTGTGCTCAAAATATTGAAAATAGTACCTACAAATTCTAAAATCAAAACTCAAAAAAACGTATCCAGCATTCATCACTGGCAATTGGGCTTTTGTAACAATTTATTTAAAATTTCAACCTAAAGTGGCTATGATTGCGTAGGACACATCTCCCATTCTCTGACAAAGATCTAGCATCTTAACATTAAAGTGCTGGTTAGGGGGCTTCTCTGCTCATCAGTGTCTTAAAACAGTTTTCAAACGCAGTGGTGAATTCATCATGCAGATTAGGCCGCCAGCACGTGCTGTGATGCAGTGAATTGGGGTTATTGGGAGGCATTGTTCTTTTTCATTCCCTCAAATTCCTTCTCTTGATAGATTTCATGGCATGGCAAAGTGACTAGCACCCAGTTCCCAGGGGATGCGTTCTTGGAGTATCTTGGCGACGTCTGAAAAAAAGATCCCAGGACTGCATAAGGAAGAGCATCCTGGTGACCTATGAACCCTAAGGCCCCGACAAAATAGTAATATTTCTCAAATCATTTTTTCCTTTCTGAAGCAGATGCAGGTGCTAAACTCGCAGTGTTAGTATGAGATTTAAAAAATCAACAGCTACCACTTGGAAAGTAGCAGGTGCTCAGATTACATCTCCAGGATACTTTGGATCCTATATTATTTATATGCTTAACAGGAACTTTCATCGTCTTAAGGAAAGTTTAAAACATAGAGAATAGGAAAGAACTACGAGTAGAATAAATAGAAATAAAGTTTGTTGAGAAGATACCTTTTTTCCTAAGATGAAGAAACCAAGAACATCTTAATGACAATTTATCTTACACAAAAAGAGATGCCATGTTTTTTGCTATGTTCGTAGGTTCTTTCAGTAATCCTGTGGCAGCCACTGTTTCTTCTCATTAAACATTTTGAAATAATTTCCCATCTTTTTTCAACAGGAATGCAGCCAGTAACTTTCAAGTGGCATTATGTGTGTTGATCATTTACTGCATTAATATTTTAAAAAGTCTAGTCAGATAAATTTTCATATTACGAAGAGACTTAAGTAAAGATTGATACTAAACATTGAATCTTTAGAGTTCTCTCTTCTTCATTTCCTGCTTAAGCTATCATTAAAGAAATATATGCAGTAGAGAACATGATTAAAATGTCTTCCTAACCCTACAATAGAAAAAGCCAAAAGTTGTAGAAAATGAAAGTATAACCATATTTTCAGCAACATAAGAATATTCATTTGCTCACTGATGTAATTTGGTCAAATTTCTCAATTTTAAAAATTCTCATTATTGACACATCAAAAATATGAATCTCTGATGCATACTAACTATAGTGTGGGTACATCTTGAAAAAATCATACTGAGTGAAAAAAGGCAGACTGAAGTACAAGCCTACACAATCCCACTCATGCGAAACCCAAGGAACAGGCAATTTCACAGAGGAAAAAGATAAGGGAGCTCTCCAATATACATGGTTGTTTAAATTGGTGAGAAAGTTATGGAAGTAAGGATTGGTGATATTTGTACAAAAATGCCATGTAATGATGGCCTAAATCACAAGTTTAAAATTGACTGAAGTGGTAAATTCTGTGTTGTGTTTAATTTCTATGAGTGAAAAATCACTCATAAAAGCACAGCCATAACGACCACAAACTTAGTAGTCACTTTCAAAGGAGGATGGCTGATAAATTACAACAGAAGCGTTGAGTATGAGAGTTTTTAGGGGCTGGAGATCCAGAGATGATACAATTATTTTGCATCATAAGTGTATAACAATAATCTTAATATAATAAAGAAAAAATAAAATAATAAAACTTTAGAAACATTTCATTATTGCTTACAAACAACAGATAAAAATAGGAAAATTGTTATTTGTTACTACTCTGAAATTTAAAATAATATTAGGCTGTCTGAGATTTAGTGGTTCAGTTCTTTGCAAAAAAATAAAAAGTGTGTCAGGAGGAATTTGAAAAGTTCTCTTCTGAGGATCAAATCCCCGCGCCAAAGCTCTGCCCGCCGACCTGAGTGATCAACCTCTCTGACATCCGTGTGGAGGGGAGCGCAGGGCACAGGTGGCCCTGAACTATCGCCTTCTCCTTTGGGGAGTGAGTCAGGGAGGTGACATCTGAAATGAGTTTTCAATTTTTAAATACATTTGGGAAAAAGCAGTCAGACGTCATTAGCATTTCTTACTCCCTCACGATCCATTCGTCTACATAGGTAGTGTATTCTTTTATTAAAATGTCTCTTCTCTTTGTGGAAGGTGAATAAGGTCTCAAGAGTGCAGCCCATCTGACTTGACGCTCCTCCAAGTTTTGCTATTTGTGGGATACAAGAAATCATTCTCTCTTGTTCTCTTCTTTCTTTCTTTTTTTCTTTCTTTCTTTCTTTTGCTTTTGTACTCAGGCTGTGCTCACGAGGCTATGAAGATGGCTCAGAAACAGGAAATTTATAAACAAGCTTAATTACACTGGGGCAGGGTCATTACTGTTCTGTGATCCTTTAAGACTATTGTCAAAACACTCAGAAAGATTTTAATTCTGCATACAGAGGAGTGAAACGAAATACTAAATTAGTTTATAATTAGTTACACATCAATTTTTAAAAGAATTTAACTGTCAGAAACACTGGATATTAAAAAAATTTTTTAAAGTAGATTAAGAGAAGCCCTCAAGAAGCCAGCATTCTCATCACAAAGTTTAGTTAAGAAATTGGTGTCTTTCCTAGGCCTGGGCAAACCACCAAAATTCTTAAATTAGATTAACTACAAGCATTTGATCTTCTGAGTTTTAAAATATATCTTAGCACTTACTGTGAACTTTTGGCTGGCTTACTCCTTCTGAGATATCTGCATCTTTGGCCTTCGAGTCTCTTTTCTCATATCCTTCTGTGACTTTGCTTTGGACAAGTTCCTCACAGCAGACATCGAGAATCCCTCAAAGCACCTGTAATAATACCCCATGGCCAGGTAGTTTTCCTACAAATCTCTTTACATCCTATAATAGTTCATTTTCAGAGTTAATATTTTGCATTTTTGCTGCAATTTCCTCATGAAAACGAAGTGATGTGATTGGCTACTATACATATGCTATTTATTTACATAGATATTTGGATAAGAAGTTTGAATTAAAGTTTGTACTCTTTGAAATTATAGTTATATAGCATAGCAGCTGTAATTCAAATTTTGTTGTTAGGGGACTGTTATTACAGAAACTGTGCTGACTCAAATTTGTGTAATCAAATCTATGCAAAGGACTGCCTGTGTATATGCAATGGAAGACGCGCACTCCAGTATTTTAGTGGAAAATTTGTAGCCAAGTGGCTTTACTTGTAAAATTTTTAAGCTTGATGAAGTTAAACTATGAAGTTTAACATAAGAGTGGTATTTTAGTATGCTATCTAACCTTCCTTTGCCCAGTCCCAAGTTCCAATGATATGGATTTATTTCAGTAATCTTGGGCAGACATCACTGAAAATTAGGCTTTATGTATGGGGTGAGATAAAGGCTCAATGTCATTTTGTTTTAATATGAATAGATATGTAATCTGAGCATGATTTGTTGAAAATACTTTCCTCCTCTGATTGTTTGTATTAGTGCCATTCTCAAAGTTCTTTGGTCATAGAAGAATGAATCCTTACTGAGTCCTACACTGACTACATAGACGATGACATTGATAATTTACATTTTCAGTTTTAGTACCTATTTTGCAAAGTTTTAAAGATTTTTCTGCACAAAGATAATGACATTTATAATGCCACTTTTTTTTTACTTTTTCAAGCTAGATTTTTAAGCAAGCTACTTACTTCTATTAATGTATAAGATAGTCAGTGGTACTTTGAATAATATTTACATTAAAAGTGAAAGATTCTAGCGTGGTTATGTATGTTGTCCATGTAGTATGTTGTCCATGGGGCTATTTTGTTATTATTTGAAACAATATTTTTTTATTTTTAAGGAGAATTTAGAAATTTGATTATAAATATGCCCATTCCTAGCAAGTGAATAGGATTCTGAGATCAGTGATCACTAATATTATCAGAATTGTACAGAGAATTTGAAAATTTTTTGTCAAAACAAAAATACCTCAAAGATAGGAAGCATTTTCATGGAAATAAACTTTGTGGGAAACAGCTATATAAAATGGGCCCCTAATTCTTCATTTTAATGATCTCGTGTACTAGCTCTTTATTATTAATTGATTTTTTTCTTTCCCTCTCACATAGCAAATATTTTGTCTATAAGTGTATAATTTATGTAACATCTTTCTTGAAAAAAAACAAAATTGTGTCAATATTTGGCCAAAGAGTCATATAGTGATTAAATTAAAATTTATATTAAAAAATCTCTTTTCTTATGTAAACTTTTTATATACCTTTTTAAATTACCTTTTCTAGTTTGAATTACCTGGTTTATACTCCATTTCTATTTCTTTTCCAGTAATATTTTCTGGTTTTTTTTTCTTTTTCTGTATTCCTCAGCATACTAGCTACTTTCACAGCAGAAATTAAGGACATAAATGACTTTAAATATCTCTGTATCTATGTGCACATCAGTAAGCCTGGATTGCAAGTGTCTGGAACCAAGCTAATCAAGATTAATGCATTCATTTAACAGATGGTTACAATGTTATTAAAATGCAAATGATTGGTTGCTGTTAATTGTTCAACATCAGAAACAATTAATCAGATGATTTTTTTTCATTTTCGGATAGCTTTGTAGAGTTTACCTCAAGAGATTAACATAAAAAACAACTATGTAAATTTCCTCACTAACCCCAGGAGAGTCAATCAACTTGAAAGAAAAGTGGAATAATGATTATATATTTACAGTAACTGGAAGAATCCTCTTAGTACTGTAATTTGCTCATGAATTGTTTTGTACACAATTTAACTAGTCTTCATAGAATTACATTTATTGGAAGATCTACTCACAGATAATGGGTTTTGGGGCCTTACTTTGAGTCAAGAAAGACAATCTCACTGCTTGAATGAACCAAATAATATGCTGGAGGAATGAGTGGGTTGCCTTCGTCTCCAGATGTTGATGTGCTTCCATTGGTTTCTGTCTGCACTGCCTTGAGCAATTCTCCAGCCTCTGATAATACGCCTCCACCTTTGCTAGCTGCCGGTGAACGGACTGTGTGAGACCTTCTGAAACTGTGAGCTAAGTTTTTTCTGCTTGAAACTGTGGGTCTCAGGTATTTTGTTCCAGCAACAAATAACTAAAACAGTACATTTTAAAATTTCTTCACAGGGCTAGAGGAATAGCACAGCAGTTTGGAGTGCTTGTCTAGCAAGCACAAAGTCCTGAGTTCAATCCCCCAGCACCACATAAGCTGGATGTGGTGGTACATGCCTGTAATCCCAGCACTAAGGAAGCTGAGGCAGGCAGATTGCCAGGAGTTCAAGGCCAGTGTAAGCTCCATAGTCAGTTCAGGACCAGCTTGCCTCGCAAAGAAAAAAAGAAAATAATCCCTTCTCAAATACATATTGAGCAACTGTTAAATGCTCAAATTATTCCAGGTTTTTGAAATAAATTACAAAACCCGAAAAAGTCCAATTTTTAGAGCTAGTCTTGATGAAGAAGCAATCAGAAGAAAAAAAGTAACACACATAGAAATTTACATCACGCCCACCTACACCAGTAATTTTCAATTTTTTTTTTTCAGAAATGGAGAATTTAGGCTAGAGGAATGGCTCAGCGATTAAAGCACTTGCCTAGCAAGTGCTAAGTCAAGCTCTAAGTACCTGAGTTTTGTTGCCCAGCACCACATAAACTGGGTGTGGTGGCACACGCCGGTAATCCCAGCACTAGGAGATCAGAAGGACTGTCCTGAGCCCAAGGCCAGCCTGGGCTCCATGGTGAGCTCAGGACCAGCCTGGACTGCAGAGTGAGCTGTCTCAAAAAACAAACAAACAAACAAACAAAAAGAAATGGAGAAGTTCCTAGGAAGCAAGATTAATGGAATATGTACAGGAATAGCAGCTGGCTGTATCTCCTGGCAGCCTGTAGGTATCCACTTTCCAGAATTTTTTCATCGGCATCTTGAGACAGGACCCCAATACAGACTGCATGGAAAGCTTTACATGAGAACTCATGTACAAAATCCATGGAATGAGAAGGAAGGGTGGAGAGGACGAGCCACATGCTGTGATTGGATTTTGAGAACCTCGCCTGGTTACTGGTGGAAGCCAGAAGAGGACCGAGTGCTCTGTGATCTGTCCTGATTTACAAAGTTTCAAGTATTGCAATCAGATTTAAATGCCAGATCTTTGAGTCTCTGGCCCTACCTTTGGTGACGCTTTGTTATTAAGATATCTTTCAGCCTATGAACCCCTAATGATTTTGCCATGTTTTTCTACACTTAGAGGCTCATCTTTCCTCATCTCTTGAATGATTTCCAGGAATTATACTTAAACAAAAACACAGAATGAGAAGGCTATGAAATGGGGGATCGACTAAACCTAGCTATGCATGCCTAACTTTTGAAAATCAAATTATATTTAAGTTTGGCTATAATTTCTTGCTCGGTTTTTAAAAATACAAATAGTATGCATAATTTCCTATATAAAATCTATAATGAAATATATTTTAATATATTTCAGTGAATGCTGAATAACAATAAACTTTTTGTTTGGTGTGTTATTTCTTGGTTTTGTCATTTTGATTTTTAGAAAGGATAAATCCATTACTTCAATGTGAAAAACATTGAAGGACACATAAGATGTATTAAACCCTTTGCCTTTCGAGATACTATATCATTTTACAGTAAGATTTGGCTGACCTCGGAGGAATTTAATCTCTCTAAGGTGACTCGCTATTACTTCTCAGTTCTACAATGCATATCTTGTACAGTTGAACTCTCAAAAATCAATAATATGTTACTCACTTCAAGTGTCTAGTATCTCATTACTGAAAGCATCTATTATATACCATACCATTTTTGATCTTAATAATCACTGTATGTAATAGTTTTCATTATCCATTCTTCATAGGAGTTCAAGAAGGTTAAATAACCTCCCATGGTTGAGCAGAGATTGATGAACACTTCCTTTATTTTTATTCTCCTACATTTTCCTTGCATATTTACAGATAAACTTGCATAGAAAAATGTTCTGAATCTTGATTACCTCAACTTGGGATACCTGGGATAGAAAATAAATATCAATTTTGCTTGTAAATGCCTGGTACTCTCAGAAAGCAAGGACGGCTTTTGCTCCCGACAAATGCCAACTATATAATGTTCCACTCCCTGGCATTTCATGATACTGACTCTGTAAACCTAGCATGAAAGCAAACAGCACAGAAAGCTCTCCCTCCAATTATATGATCCTTCCCATTACCTTCAGTCAGAAGAACCTACTATGAATTTTTTTCTTAAACAGTAATTTCAGTGTAAGCTCTTTTTATCCATGTTAATACATCCAATTCTCCAATGAATTGTTATACTTTGTAATACATACTAATATATTTCTATAGGAGGATTTTTCCTCCTGGTAGATTTTTTTTTCTTCTACTTGTGAAGTTCTATGTTCACCAAGAATCGGGTGTTGGCTCTCATACATGGCTCTCACAAATTATGCTCTTTATTGTCATTACACATTTAGATCACAGAGTAGCGAATTCATGATCTATATGTAGAAAAGTATTCTGCTGATGGAAAAATCAAGAAAGCATCACGTATATATCTATGCACCTACTCAATAAAATTGACTGACTCTACACTAGTAGAGTCGTCATGAGATGATTTTAAAATTAGAAAATAATGAGTTCCAAGAATCATGATCATTACCTTCATAGATGCCTTTAAAACATGCTCATTAATACTTCAAAAAGAGTGGAAATGGAATTCAGACTTTGCATTGCTGATGTACATAAAATCAAGAAAATGGGCACATATGACTTATTTGACTTCTTGAACTGAAATGCAATATTAAAATATTGCATGTCCTCAACCAAGATAGACAATCTAGCTTTTCATACATTACTTTAATCCAAAAGGGTGACTTATTGTATCCTTTTCTATTAATTTTCAGTGGCATTCTTAGTAAATAATTTTATATGATTATGAATTGATTTATATTGATATAATAGTACTTACCAATTACAGAATAGTAGTTATCTGTTGTTTCAATTTAAAATCATGCCTTAAATTTTCTGTTTGCATGCTAAAATACCAGAACTGCTGCAGCAAAAGCTACACACATTATTCAAGTTTTAGTACCTGTGTCCATCCCACTCCACAGAAATCATACACTCTACAGCGATAGTAGCTGTTAAAAGAGAAATGTGTACTGAATATGTAATACTTGGCCATTATGGTTGGTGTCCTCACGATTTTCTGATTCTCATAAGCACAAATAATGCTGAGCTCTACAACAATCAGGTATATTATTCCATAAATTCCTCTTTCGTTTTTTGTTTGTTTCTTTCTTTTGTGCTTAAAACATCGGCACCACATAGAAGATGACCGAGTCTGTACCAGGGGCAGTGTCTCATTGGGCCAGGGGTGCAACATCTTCAGGTATTTCATGGATGGCTATCGTCTGGGAAACACTTTTCTAAGTGGTCTTGAATGGGCGGAGCTCCCTGGGACTCTCTTCTCAAAACAAACTCTTATACTTTTGCAGCTTTGAGCTTATACTGGGTGGGGTTGCTGATTCCTGAGAATCCTTCAAGTTCTCTTTCCTATTGTCCTGATGGACATTAATTGGCTTCTTTTAATATTAAACTTTTCAGCAACCAGGCTCTCCCTGGCCCTAGCTTTTCAAGATCTTCCTTTCTGGCTGGCTACAAGTTTACCAAATTATTCAATTCTGAGGTTGTTTTTCTCTGTTTCTCACAGTAGGTGTAGCTAAAGGAGGCCAGCAGTATTCATGCCACAGTCAGAATGTGGAAATTCTTTGAAATTTAATTTTAAACCAGTCCCTACTCTTCATCTCAGTCTCTACAAAAATCTCAGAACAGAAGCAAAAATAAAGAAAGGTTTATATCATAGTCAAGGCAAAGACACTATTCTTGGTCTCATAATCTGTGTTAGCCACTTTCCAACTAGTGGGACCACATACTAGAAATCTGCAAGTGAGTGATGTTTATTTTGGCTCCCAGATTATTGAGGATTCAGCCTGTGGTTGGCTGACTCCAAAGCAGAAGGGCATGGTGGAAGGGTGTAGGGGAACTCTGCTCCCCCACAGCAGCCAGGAAGCAGGGAGAGAAGCAAGGAGCTAATTAAGAATCAGGCATTCCAAGTCACGCCTCCAGTGACCCACATCCAGAAAAGACCACACAGCCCTACAGTACTGCATTCAGCTATGTCTCTATGATTCAGTCACTTTCTCAAAGCTCCACTTCTGAATTTATGGGATTTTATTTTTTTGGTGGCATGAAACTCTCACAGAACATTCCTTGTCTCAACCATAACCCCACACATCATGCTTGGTATATTTTTATTTATATTTATTGTTTTGCCTTCATATCCATGAAGAAAAATGATGTGTAAAATAATATTTCAAATTCTAAACTGGTGAATGATAACTCTTCACTAAAGGCACAACTACCTTTAGCTATTAACTCCCAAATCATACTATGTGCTTACTATGGCCTCCAGGTACTATAACTCTATCAAACCATCAGTTTGTCCATTCATAATTTCTGTCAAGAAGTTAATATCTTTTCTGCATGCTCATTGATGATTCTTTCTCAGGTAACATTTTTCCTTTGTATTATTTCTCAGTCATCAAAAAAGTGTCTCTCTCTCTAAGCAAGTGCTGATTTTACTTTGCATCATTTGTAAATGGTTCTTAACATTTTAATTCAACAACCCACTATGCATATGGATTCTTAACTGATAGTGCAGATGCTGAAATTGTCAGCAGAGGGGTAGAAACAGAAGAATAGAAAGCAAAACAAAGCGAGCAGCAAGCCAGCAGGCCTCAGAACAGTTCATGGCTTCCTAAACAATAATTTTGCTACTTTTTCTCCTGCTGCTTTTAGTACCCTCAAAGGACCAAGACTTCATATGTGATAGATACTGGTAGGTAACGCTAGCACAGCTGGAAAATATTACTGTATAATGAGAAATGTGTGATGGATTTTAACATATAATAACAAAGAACTTACAAAAATTAACATATCACAAAGAAAAGGCATTTCCCTCACTTTCCTAAATCCTTTGTTGATTCAGCTCCACAAATTGCAGTTGAGGGTATCAGGAGATATTGCCTTACTTAAATGACCCATCCTAATCAGCTGAAGAGAAATGTCACACTCTGGCTCTGGACTATCAGCCAGAGCCCTTCATAAGTCCTTTCTTTTATTTCTTTGCTTTCAGAGTTTATCAGACTGTCTCAAAGCAGTGAAAACAGAGATAAGGACAGAAAGAAACGTTAACAGAATAAAGTCAAAATAGGTCTGTTAATTTAAAATCCGCCAGGAGCCCATCTTAACTTCATCTTGCTGTTTTCCACTCAATTTTCTTCCATTTTAATTATTCTTTATTTTATAAGTTCTCCACTTTAAACCAATGCTCATCCATCTCCTGCCTTTTAAATACCACGTGTCACCGATGTGTCCTTCACGTATGACACATTGACTTGTTAATTTTTTAATTCATTTTATTAGTCCCTATTAGTTTGACAAAATACTGAGGTTTCCTGTGGTGTATTCAGGCCTGCTTATATTTGATTGATCGTGTCTATCTATTTTCTAATGTATCCATCTTTTCCTCTTCTATATTATCTTCCTTTTGTCTAAAAATTGTCTCGCTTCTACTCTTTGTTCTCTTTTTAGATTTCACATGTTAGGGAAAGGCGTACTGTGTGTGCTTACTCTGTGCCATACTGTGCTTAATGTGATGAGCTTTGTTGTCTCGTATTAGCCTTACCCTCAATCCTATTTTTTTTTATTTTGTTGACTTAATTCTTAAATTATATCAGCCAAAACAGATGGGGTTTATCACATGAGGAACCAGTAAAGGTAAATCTACACTTTAAAGAATAAAAACATAATGAAATCAAGAAGTAAAGTTCCAGCTATTTTCTTACAAATGATATAATGTAGCTATTCTTTATGACTATGGCTAAGTAACAATCCATTGTGTACATAAGTCACATTTTCTTTGCCCGTTTTTTTGTTAATGGGCACCAAAGCTGGTTTCTTCTTTTGGCTACAGGAATCGTGACTTAAAAACATGGGTATTCAGATATTGTTACAGGATGCTGGCTTTAATTCATTCCAGCGTAAAGCAAGGAAAGAGTACCTGAGGCCAAAGGTAAGTCTTCCTTTTAGTGTTTTAGGATCCTTCCTACTGATATCCATAGTGGTTGTACGAATTTTCATTCCTATTAGTTAACACTGGCTTGTTTATTCAATAAACAAAGCTTATTATATGGTAGATGCAAATCCAATCAAAGAAAAAATAATGAGACTTCATATCAACACTCCTTGCTCTCCTGAAGTTTCTTTTAGGGAGAGTAGGTAATAAAAATTAACAACCAGAGCTAAACTTTTAAAATGGTTACATTACGTTGAAAATTAAAAGAGTAGAGGCAGCTGATTTTGATTGGCGTAAAAGAATTCTTCAAATAGCAACATTTAACCAGAAGTACGAAAGACAAGACAGATCTGGTCTGAAACTACTAAGAGAAAAATATTCACAGGAAAATAAAAAGACAAAACTAGAGGTTCGTCCCTAAGTTCCTGAATGCTTGCTGAGTTATGGAAAGGCAAAGCTTGGTTGATGAAGAAAAGAGTTTTAAAAATTGGAGTATAGACAGTAGACATGGGGTGAGTCACAGTTTGAAAACTTGGGGAAGAATTATGAATTATACCAGAGTGCAAATGGGAATCGATGAAACATCATAATTTTGAGAAAATAGTGACATGTTAAGGGTTCTCTCGTATGTGAAATGTTGACTAAATGCTATCAGGTCAACCTTGGGGAGGGGAGCTTGGTGGTGTGGATAGAACACAAATAAATATCTCTAAGGAGAGATGGTCTGATCGAATTTAGAGAAATGAAGTATTTTAAATATCCATGATTTCCAGGATCTTAAAGGTCATACACAATGTTTGAGAATCACTCTACATTATCACTACTAATCAAATATTAGATTACATGATTCATTTCTAGCACCCCCCCCAGCTTTCCAGAAATTATTCCCCAAGCTGTCACATATTTGTAATTTGCAAATCAGTTGAAAAGAATAATCTCTTCCTTTAATCCTCCACAGTACTCTGCATGCATCATGAAACTAAGCAAAATCTCCTTTCAATGTTATCTCATCTAGAGAAAGTTTAAAATGTTCTTAAAAGTCTTAATCACTAATCTTTCTCCACAAGACTGATAATCATGTTGCAGTATTAGTACTGCCATCGCTATGATGAAATACTTTTCATCATTCCTACGATAAAAAGCTTTTTTTCTGATTCATTAAACTATATTTTACTTTAAAATAATGTCAAACTTGCAATCTGTCACTTTTTTGTTCGCTATAATTTCAGAGATCTGACATAGCAAAATTTGCTGTTTTCAGAAAAAATTAACTTCAGTTTTCGTTAATATTTAAATTGCAAAGTTGACTTAGAATTGTGTTATTTTTGTTATATTTATTCGATGTGGTTTAAAAATTAGCAAACATTCAACATTTCAATAATTTCATAGCAAGTAATTTCTGTAAAATTCATATGCCACTTAGAAATGAATGCCTATGATTTTGATCAATGTCGATTTATTTAGTATTACATAAATATGAATTATATTTAAGGATATAGAAAAACAAACTTTAGGGAGAGCATAGTCAATGAAAAGCAACTATATAAATTATGCTTATCTATCTGACACAAAAATTATAAGCATTAGAATGTCTCTCTAATTATACTTTTTTTAAAGTAAGAAGCTATAAAAATGGCTACTTTTCAACATGACAGCCTTCAAATAAGTCATTTCCAAAATTATTTTCACAACTCTATGCAAACAACTTGTATGAAATCATGTTCAAATCACTGCCATCATAGTCACTGTGTTGATAATTCTGTTACAACGTGAAATTAAGAACTAAGAAATGCTTTGCATGTGTCTGATAAATGTATGTACTCCTCTGAATTAATGTTGCACGATTTTTGGCAGGCGTAAAATAAAAATAAAATTCAGTTAGGTCAAACTATTGTATTTCCCAAGGAGTTGTCAAGTAAAATGCAGGATACCTGGTTGAATTTCTAATTTATAAAAAATTATATGCACCCTTCTTATGCATGAGGTCTAAGTATATATATTTTTAAATCAAAAACTCAAATTTACTTTGGAATTCTATAGTGTTCTTAAATCTGAACTCTGTTTGATATGATCAGCTTTAGACTAATTCTCTTATCCTGTGTTTCTCAGAATATATTATCAACCTAAGAAGAGAAAAATTTTATAATACTCTCTATTATAGTCACATATTATTCTACTATATTACAATATCCTTATATCCGCTCTTGATGTTTTCAAGGGTGAGTTAGAAACCCTTACCCTTAAATGACTGAGCAGAAAGGTGAGATAGAGTAACTTTGTGTAGATGAAAACCTGAGCTTTGGGTCTTGTGGGAGGCAGGTGGAAGACTCAAAGGACGAGGGTTTGATGAAAACCAGAGGTGTGCATTTTGGTAGGACATGAAAGGTAGGCTTGGATTAGTAATTACGGATCACTTTCTGCTGCTCTCCCACTGCAATCCCGATGCGGTAGTCGGGTGAGGCTTCTGAGCCCTTAACATGTAGCTGCTCCGAACTGAAATGAGGTACCAGTACCAGACACACCATCAGTTCTCATAAGAGTACCCACAAGCCAATGTCAGGTTCTCAATTTTCATGTCAATTTCATATTGACAAGGTATCATTCTGAGTCTATTATCCTCAGGGAACTGTATTACCCAATTCTCTTGGTATGTTTCTCTTTTTTGCCTTTTAACCTCAAATATTAAAAAATTCAAACATTTGTGGTATGTATTACATTTTTACACTGGATGCCACTGCCGTAACACTGTTAAAATTAACTGAAAATTATAGCAGTACTGAAAACTCTTCCTTTAGTCTGTTACTTTTAACACTCAGGAAGAATTTTTGCTCCCCTTTGTAAGTGACTTTTATTTCTTTAGTTTTAGTCCTTTGCTTTGTTTTAGAAGCACTGAGATCTGAATCCAGGACCTCTGCACTGAGCTACATTCCCAGCTTTCTTTTTCATTTTTATTATTTTTTTTAATTTTTGGATAAGTTCTTCTTAAATCACTAAATTACCCAGGCTGGTTTGAACTTTCAAATTTCAGCCTTTCAGAAAGTTTGAGTCGTGTGTGCCCACAGATAGCTTGGTTTTGAGGCATACTTTTTTTAAAAAAACACAACAGAAACAAATACAGGAACTAAAAATAGAATTCTGAATTCATAAACTATTCCTCGTCTTCACAAATAAATACTGCTAATAATTTGAGGTATTTTTTGCTTTTTATTTTTTTTATTTTTCCCAGTTTTATTGATATAGATAAGCACAAAATTTAAGTTTTCCAATGAAGTTGAGCATTTTGTGCACCTACATATCTTGTCTAGGTGACAAGGACTTTCCCACTCTCCTTTTGTCCTTCCCCCTCTCTCCCCCTTCCTCCCTCCCCACCATACCCCCTGTTTCACTTTGATTTTCATTTTAAGTTCCATAAGAATTGTGATCTGGGTCTCTCATATCAGAGAGACCATTCGATGTTTCACCTTCTGCTTCTGACTCACTTGACTAAACATGATGTTCTCAAGTTTCTTCCATTTGCCTGTAAAAGCCTCCACACTGTTGGACTTTATAGATGCATAGTATTCCATTGTGTGTAAATACCACAGTTTGTGTATCCATTGGTCTATTGATGGGTATTTTGGTGACTTCCATATTTTAGCTATTGTTAGTTGTGCTGCTATGAACATGGGTGTACATATGTCTCTGTTATGTGTTGTTGTGGCCTCTTTGGGATGTATTTCCAGAAGGGGTGTCACTGGGTCGAAGGGGAGATTTATTTTACTATAGTAATTTACTGAGAATATGTTTAAGTAACAATGAATCAAGAAAGATGTAATACCTATTTAACTTTATCATTTCCACCACAGAATATTTGTTTCTCTGAGAAAAGCATCTTCATGATGCATTTAAATTATCACGCTAAAATAAAAAGAGCATTAGTTTATAATTTCATAATGCATATGAAAGCTGCAAAATAAATTACTAAATCAAATGATAATATTTTCTCAGTTAATAAAACTTTGCTGAATAATCGTTTTAGCATCCCCAGTGAAAAATAAGAACAGTTATTGTTTTATAATTAGTGTGCACTAATTTTATTTTGTACAAAACATCCCCATATAGCTTCATGCTAAAACCCACCGGACTGCTCTCTAGTGACTGCAGACGGAATCACTGTAACTAACCATCAACACAGATACATCTAAACGAAGGCAAGCCAGGCTAAATCCAGTCCCCCTTACCTTCCAGTTTACTTCAGGCATTGAAAGAATTCAAAATAATGTATTTTCCCAAATCTTTTAGTGTATTATAAACTAATTTGAATAAAATTTCTGGAGTAAAAGTCCTACTGTCATTGAGGCAGTCCTGGTTCATTTAGACTTCATATTTAGTTAATTTTTAGTGTAATCGTTAACTCATTCCTCTGAACACTTTGATCATATAAGAACTATCATCCACATATTGGGATAATAAATTACAGGATGAGAAATTTTAATGTACTTTCTTTGGTTTTAAAGTCAGAATTTACGCAAGCAAAATATGAAAATTGTTTCATTGCTGTTATTAAATGCCAACTGATTTGGACATAGTTTAAATAAAAAATAGGCATTTCAGGTAGTACTTGTTATATATTTTACCAATATTTCATTGAATGATATACATAGTCTTTTTATTTATTAAATATTGTGGAGATGAAGTGATATCAGTATTTGTGTGCAAGATGAACTAACATCCTTATTTGTTACTATACAAATGAAGATCCTGTTATATTTCTATTTTCCAACTAATAGAAATCTAGAATGACATTTACAGACAAGTGATTCTTTGACAATAAATTTCTAGTGATTGCTATTTTGTGACATTATTTATTATTACAGTTGGGATTTATAGACATAGAATGAATTAAATATTATGTTCCTTCCTCTCTTACCATTCCCCCTTCCTTTACTTGTTAGTGTAATTAGAAGTTGTTTTATAGTGCTGTCAGTATTGTTAAAATATTTAGAGCTTTAAAATATTAACCAGGAATCATTACACATTCACTTAAAGACTTTCTGACTAACCAACAAGAAGGGAAATGAAAATGAAATATCCTTCATAAAAATCATTGAAAGAAAATAAAATTGTCTATAAAATATCCATCATATGACGTGAATCACCTGGTCCTCTGAACTTGAACTCATCAGAATAACTCAGGATGAACATCACTTTGACTTTTTAAGTTGAAATTATATGATTTTCAACTATAGAATTTTAATTTAAAATTTAAACTGCTTATTAATCAGCCTCAGATACAAAATTCATGATGCATTAGAAGATGTACTCTCATGTCAAAGATGTATATGGATAAGCCCTACTATAGTAAGTTTATTAATTTACACTGAGTTGGTCATTTGGGTTTAAGGCCCAATTTAAATTTATTTTTCATGAAAAAATTACATGCCTCTGATTTTTTCTTTACAATCATGTTCAACATTTATAGTTATTGTCATGACCCAACACTATTTAATATGTACCTATCATTTTATATAGAGAATGAATAATCTTTTTTTCACTTTTGAGTCAGGGTCTCTCTCTATAGTCCCAATTGGTCCTGAACTCACTATGAAGATCAGAGTGGCCTGGAACTCCTGGCAACCTTCCGGCCTCATCCTCCTGAGTGCTGAGATTGCAAGCCTATGACATCACACCCAGCTATTATAAAGTGCTGCGAGATCCAGCCTGGGGCCTCTGGCTTCCTAGGCAAGCACTCCAATCACTGAGCTACATCAACAGCATAAGAAGGAACTTTCCTAACACGTGTCCTTTTCTTTAAAGAGGCTTGCCATTTGTGATGTTTTCAGATCAAAACAAGTGCTTCAAGAAACCACACACATACTGAGTCACAATTAGGTTCCAGGAATGTTTAAGTCTCTCCCAGAATTCCATCCTCACAAGCTAGCATAAGTACAAAAGGCACTGCTGTGGTCTACCACAATTTTTATGTTAAAATCTGATCTCTCGAAGGCATGGTGTTAAGATATTGGGATTTCAGGAAGTGATTAGTTCATGAAAGAATTGGTGACGTTATAAAAGAAACCCAAAGGGGCTTGTTCGTTCCACCAGGTGAGGGCTCAAAACAAAGGACAGTCTCTCAGGAACGGGCCTTCCTCAGACACTGGGTGGGGCAGTATCTTGTTTTACCTCCTGGACTCCAAGATTGTGAGAAATAAACATGCGTTGTCCATAAGATGCCTCTTTTGTCATTTGTCACAGAATCCTAAATAGAATAAGACACACACCATGCTTGTTAAATGGCAGGAAGATAGAAGTCTCAACTTCGGACAGCTGCATGCCCGGGAAAATGACGACAGCGACACAGACGCGGCCATCTTGCCTTTGCTGCGTATTAGACTACATGTCTGCCGTCCAACTGGGACTTGGATAATTATCTCAAAGGAAATGTGGAGCTCTTTTTCTTGGTATTTGTCATCCTCCATAAAAAAGAATTAATATTTGTCAAGAAAAGCCACGGTCCAAATTCAAAATTAAATCATGGAACCAAAGAATAGCAATTTTGATATGATGAATTTCTATTTATATTAGTCGCTTCAAATATTAGCCTTGCATATTTTCAAATTCATTTCCATCGCTGCCTCTAGCCAAGCTCCCGGGTCGTTTCTGTTGAATACACCCTGTGCAAGGAGCTCAGTTCCTCTCTGGCCTTCCTTCCCAGTTCTTGCCCTGATAGAAACTGCAGTCGGCTGAGGACACTGCTGGTCTGTGCACTTTTCCGGGAGTTGCTGTTTCATTTATTTGTTTTTCTATGTTTCCTCATCCACATCGGTAAGTAATTGACACACTGCACTTATTTCAAGCTCATACTTTGATAAATTCTAATGTATCAATATTGAAGTAACACACTTGCTAAGATTAGCAAATGTGTTCAATTCTCATTGCAATATACAGTGGGACCACATGAGCTCACTCTCTTCCTGAGCTGACCAGAACTCAATTGCCCTTACCATCGACCTCCTATAACATGGAACCGTGTGTCGGCTGACCTCCAGCCATGTGCCCCACATGCCTGTCCGTAGTGGAGATGATCCAGAAGAATGAGCCTTGTTTTGTAATTCTGTCTTCAGTTTCTATGTGCTCTGTAACTTCAGACAGACATTGTCCAGCTTCTGGTCTGCTTTTAGAACTTCTCTGTGACGATTTACTGCCCTAAGTGGCTTTAGCTGCTGTACCTCTTCTCTTTCCCTGATAAATAGACAACGAACAAGCTCTTTTTGGAGGCACATTGGGGTCACTCTCTCCTTTAGAGTGCTGACCCAGTGCAATCCACAAGCCTCAGTGTTCTCGTGTTGGACTTTGAGCATTTTTTCATGTCTTTGGCCTTTGTGTAGAACTCAATAATATATCATTGCAAATTGTATATCAAATGCAAATATGTTAATCTAACTGAAGTGCAGCCTAAGGGCTAGAGGAATAGAGCACAAGCTTAGAGCACTTGTTTAGCAAGCGTAAGGCCCTGAACTCGATTCCCCGTCACCACAGAAAATGCAGCATGGTGTTGCGTGCCTGGAATCCCAGCACCTGGGAGGCTGAGACAGGAGAATTGCTATGAGTTCCAGGCCAACCTGGCTCCATAGTGAGTTCAGGACGAGTTGGGTATATAGAGTTGAACACTGTTTCAAAAAAATTAAAACATAAAAAAATTGTTTAAATGCATTGTATCAGAATTTTTGTTTGTTTGTGTGTTTTTTGAGACAGGTCTCAATCTGCACCCCAGGCTGCTCCTGAACTCACTATGTAGCCCAGGCTGGCCTTGGACTCATGGCAATCCTGCCTCTGCCTGTCTAGTGCTGGTTTACAGGTGTTTGTCACCACACCCATCTTCATGTGGTGCTGGGAAATCAAACTCAGGTCCATGAGCTAGCTAGGCAAGCACTTTTACCTCTGTGCTATTCTTCTAGCCCCAGTTTTCTAATGATTAACTTTCAAACATTTTTGTTGAAGGTAGGGAATACTTCAAATAATTCCAGTAAAATGCAGAAGGATTTGTTCTATATTGTAAAATAAGTTAATTTTTGTTTATTTTAAGAAGAAGTGGTCTAGATTTGTCTATATGTGTACTACTTTTATTTTCTAAAGAGAAATTAATTTTATTATACGTACAAGTAAAAGATTGTACTAACAAAGTATTTTAGGCATCTCTTTGAACGTGAAGTTAATTTAACTTCTTAAAGGGATAATTTTCCTTGTTTGTTGCCACATGTAATCATCTAATGAGAACATGGGTGAAATATCACAGCAAAGGGATTGACATTTGTTTAACAAGAAATCATTAACAGCATGTCTCTTTCTATTGAACCCAGAAAAGGCTCTAGGGTTAAATATGTCTGATAATTCACCAAGTATGGCAATTTGATTTGCTCAACATAACATGAAAAAGCCACATATTAATGCTTATTACTGGGAAATACAAATGTTTGTGGCTCCTGAAAATAATTATCAAAAAATACTTAAGAGAGAATTTTGTACTGCAGTTGTTTTTTTTGTTCATTTCTCATTTCAGAGAGATTACAATTTAGCCACTTCTTTGAGTAGGCTTTGATAATAGATTTAATATTTAAATTTGAACCTACTGTATACACAAGGCCCAAATAAATTAAATGTATGCTGAAATTCTCTAAGATAGAGAGCCAAGAACAGTAACCCATGACTTTAATTACAGAATTCTGGGAGGCTGAGGCAGGAGGATGGCATGTCTGAGTCCATAATGGACAACTTAGAGATTTAGCAAGAACCTGTCTCAAAATCAAAACTAAAACATAAGGTGTGAAGACCCTGAGTTGAATCCCCAGTACCACAAAAATTATACTGTAAAGTTATGTGTAAAATTATACTTAGCAGGCTGGAGGAACAGCACAGCAGTTAAAGTGCTTGAGGCCCTGAATTCAGTTCTCCAGCATCACATAAAGACATGTGTGCTAGTGTCCTGTAATCCCAGCACTTGGGAGCCTGAGGCAAGAGGATTTCAGAGTCCAAGACCCGCCGGGGCTACGTATTGGGTTCAGAAAGAGGTTGGACTACAGAACAAGACTCTGTCTCAAAAAAAAAAAAAAAATAGCACAATTAGACCTAGCAGCATTAAAAGTAAAATCTAGCTTTACTTCTAAAGCATATAAAATATGTTTAAATGTAAATAAAAATTATCTCTAAGAAATTGTTTATTTTTTCTTTCAATATACAATTAAGAAATAGTTTGTCTTTTATAAAAATAATTTAACTCATTTTATTGTTTTGAATATTTATTTGATGTTTGATATGTAGACAGTTAAGTTCGTATATTTCGCTAACTATCACAATGAAGCAAATTAACATTGGTATCTCATACAGTTACCATTTTTCTCTGGTGGTAGAAATATCTCAACTATAATTTTGACTGTGTAGGATAGATGAACTTCAAATATAGAAAAACCTTAAAAAAAACAAGTATCTGTGAACCTAACATTGAAAATTTATAAATGTTAACAGTATTTTACATTAATATTCTTTTACATTAGATTAGAATAGTTTTTAAGTTATCAACTGTCATGAATAAATGTGCCCTTCTCTTCTTCCTACTACACATTCCATGCTCCTGGCTCACGTTCACATTCACTTACTGAAATCCAGGGCGACGTGGTGTGGGAAGTAATTGGCTCAGGAGGGTGGAGCCCTCGTCCACGGGACTGTGTTTCTTCTGAGAAGCAGCATTAGAGAAGTGGCTGTCCTGTCCTGCTGTACCAGGGAGGACAGGGGGAAAGAGGACATCTGCAGGCTAGGAGACATGTCCTTGCCCAACAGCACAACATCAGCCAGTACCATGGATTTGGATTTTCCAGACTCTAGAATTGTGAGAAATAAACATTTTTCCCCATCCATTTATGATAATTTATAGAACAGCCCAAACTGATTTATATAACTGCCAAATCTTTTTTCCCCTCCTTTCGGTCAAATTCAGCTTCTATCAATTTAATTTTTTAATTCTATATTTACCCACTAACCATGTAAAACACTTGAAACCCATTTAACATTTACTTATTGGATTACATGTACCATTCCCTAAGTTAATTTTGTAAGATGTATCAGTGTTGACATAGCACATATTTTTATCATGTGTTTCTATTCAAATTCCACAGAAAAATAAAGCAAAAAGTAAACCAGGCCATCCAGGGCTGTATATTTCACAAGCAGTACTAGGTTACATTGAATTTTTAAAACTTTACATAACACTATTGCACCTATTGAATCACTGACATCACACACAGACCAAGAGTGGCCAATTTTGCCATCTTAAGGTTTTCATAAAATACAAGGATTTTCCTCCCGCGCATGTCATCTGAGAGCACGTTCACAACTGTTACGATTTGAACATTTATTCCTCTGAGGTCACTGGGAGGTTTTTTCATCACTGTGATAATGTTGGGATTACAATATGTAGATCATGAGGGCTCAACCCTAGCAAATGAACCATCATCCTTCATTGTCCAGGGAGTGGGGGTTGTTGAGTGAATTCATACCCTCGGGCTTCTCTGTTTTCCCTCTCATTATTTGATGCCTTCTGTAATGGTTCAGTTAAAGAAAAGTCCTCACCAGACATGTGCTTTAGTCAGACACTTTGTGTTCTTTCTTCAGAGGGGTGAGCCAACACATTTCTTTGGGTTATAAACTCTACAGTCTGTGTTACCCTGCTGTGGCAATGCAAAGAAACCAAAAGGGCTAATTTAATGATAATTTCCCACCTTGATAATACACCGTGAATGAGGGTTTTATCGGAGTATTGGATTTGCAATGAAATATTGGTATTGCCCCTTAATATGTACCCTGAAACACAAAGCAATGCCCACAGCACATGGTGATTCCAAACTTTGCAAAATCGCAAAATATGACAAAATTTTCCACTTTCCTTGGTGACTCATCACAATTTAATAACATATAATCCCATAAGAAAAGCCTGACAAGGTTCCAAGCCAAAACAAAGCTGGAGCAATTTTCACTAAGGAAGCATCTTTAGAAATCTAAAACTTAAGAAAATCGTCATCAACTCAGAGATTTTTTGCAGAGATGAAACGGATCATGTAAACAGACGATAATGCAGTGATTTTGCAGGAGACTAAGAGAGGCACAATTGGGTTGTGACAGGTTTTGTGTTTTTCCAAAACTAACCTATTCTTGTATGGATGATAAGGAGTAAATATCCCTTGATGGTCGCTCATTCTCATTACATAAAGCCATTGGACAAAGCAATAAAATACATGTAGAGGTCAAGCAACGACTTTGGAGTTGTGCCCTCCCCACAAAGATGGATGCAGGATCCGACCAAGGATGGAGATCAAGCCAAATAAATGGAGGAGCTCCACGAGGCACTGTTGCTCCTGAAGTAGCGAGGGGCAGCGTAAGGACAATGAACGCAAACGAATTAGGAGATGTGTGAGAGTCGTGCCATTTGAGATTTGTAGACTGTGCTGAGAAAATCACCGTATCTCTGAGAAAATTCTTGAGTCTTTGCTCTATTTGTGAGAATTACATCCCTATCCATTATTATTTATATGAATAAAAACAATATGTGTTAGTATAAGTAGTTTAAATTTGTCTTAAAGTGAGTCAATATTCACATGTATCCAACTGAATGAAACTATTTTAAATTGATACATAACTAACTAAACGTAATCCAGATGATAATAAGGACATGATAAGCGCACATTTTTCTTATTTGTACACACAGTGTCCAAGACAGTGCAAAGACCTTGTTGAAGTCTCATTTCTTGCATCCACAAAGCATCAATACACTTTAAGCTCTGCATTATTTTCTCGGAGTAATAACTTTGAAATTAGTCCAACCCTTTAATACATTATGTGATTTCCTTGCTATGTATAAATTATTGTAATTCTTTCTTTACAAACAGCTGATTAGTCATATGTTCAAAGAGCTGGTTTGGGTTTTATTAATAATTTCTACTGTTTTTTTTCCAAAGCTCATTTGCTAAAGGATTAATTTCCACTGTCATTTTTTTGACCCCTACTTAATTTGTGATATTGTTTGCTGTCATCAGGCTTATTTTTGTTTCAATTTGTTACATCATGTTTTAGTGTCTAGTTTAATAATAAAAGCATGTTTGCGTTTTTTGAATACAACTCTATTCCTTTTAATTATTATGAAATTTTTCTTATTTGCAGCAGTTCAATTTTTGCCTTACCGCCAAAGTGCAGCATTCTTTTCAGTCCAAGAAATTGTTAAAAGGCTTTTGGAAAATGCATAATTGAATAGGTTTACTTTGAGCTCACTTTCCTGTCACTCTGGTGTTCATTATTTTGTCTGTGAAGTCACATAATGTAACCTGTGCAACTTTTTATTTCAAGCATTTGTTATGGATTACTTTTGAGTACATGCATGATAGATTGTTTTTATGGTTCCATGATGAAATGTTAAGTCTTCTCTGTTACTTTGATTGCATATACACACATACATACACAACACACACACACACATAAGTGCATTCGTATGCTACGATAATGTGGAGAATTAGTCGGCCTTGTCTCTCCTTTGAAGGGGTGATCTTTTGGAAACCCGGCTTCATTTTATGGGTAAGCTGGAAGTCCATTCAGCGGAGGGGAGGTCACACATCTCTGCCTGTAGGACACCTCACTTAATTCACTAGCCCTAGTGTGTTTATCTCACTCCACACTAAAGTTTAAACAAGTTAGAGAAATATTTCAGAAATTTAAAGATGAGTTGTGTTGTGGAAATCATACAATTCTCCTCTTAAGCTTGGATGTGTGTGTGTGTGTGTGAGTGTGTGAGTGGGCACTAGCATTTGCTTCCTCTCAGGTATTAAATTATCCTCTGGAACTGTGCTGTTGAAACAATTGGTGGTCTTAGACTAGAAAGCGATGTACTCATTTCCAATCTCATCCCAGTACATTTGACCAGGTGCAGGGTTACCTGAAGCCTCTGTGTGGTAGCCTGTAGCCTGGGTCTCTGTGCGGTAGCCTGTAGCCTGGGTCTCTGTGCGGTAGCCTGTAGCCTGGGTCCCATCCAGTCCTTGCTAAAGATTCAGTTCACTTGCTGTTCATGTGTAGTATCTTGCTTGAAATTGATCACTGTATCTTTTCATTCTGAACATTATTACAATAACCATTCTAAAAGTGAATTTAGAATCCTCCTTAATGATTGAAATTTTATACGGTATGATAATTTTATTGACATTAATTAATATTAATTATTATTAATGCTAATTAAGACAATTAATGTTAATTATGTTCATTTTCCAATTAATGCTACATTAATGTTCATGTTATTGATACTACTGTATATAATAATATAACTATGGAAGTAAAAGTCTGATTTATAATATACTTGAAGACAGCCAAATATATTAATAAGAACATTTGACAGTATTTTTTGTGCATATGCATGTATGAGTGGGTGAAATGTTTCTGAGTGGTGGACTTTGTTAGTGTGGCAGACGTTGAGTGTGTGTTAGATGGAAATAATCAGTGTGACTCACTAGTGTAAGTTCCAAAGCTCTCATCTCACTAACAGGTGTAAACAAGGGCTCACTGATGAGCCGGCCCTTGAAAATGCTCCTACCCTTTTGGAGTCATCCTGATAACTGATACACACAACTTAGGGCATGTCATGCAGACCTGTGCATAATCTAAATATGCTAACAAGTACATTAGCATTGATATGGAGGGCCTTGCTATGTAAGTCTAACTTCTGGGATTAAAAATTTACCCAGTTTTCTTACTCTGTCATTCGCAGATTTATATTCCCAAAACACATATCAATTTGATAACAGAATTATCTCACTGTGGTTTCTTTTCTGGTCACATTTGTCTGTGTTTTCTCTAGGGACAAAGCGTATTAGGACCAAGCCCAAGTCCTTTCCGCTGAGCTCCATCCTAAGGCTTTTCTTACTTTTTATTCTGAGACAGTGTTACTTTGAGATATTCATGTGAGGTTTGAACTCACAGTCCTCCTGCTACAGCCTCCCAAAGTGCTGAGATAACAGCTGGTTGCCACTGTGCCTGGTGGCTGAGGTATTTGTTAAGCAAGAAATAACCACTGTTCTTACAACATGTGTGATTTTTTTCAGGTACAACATTAAGATGACTCTTGACACAAATCTCAAGTCTCATCTTTGACACCTGACGTTTAAGAATGACATGCGTAATGCTCACACCTGAAATGCTGAGGCAGCACAGGTGGGTCCCCGTATCAGGACATAGCTTCTCTTACTGTATTGCTATATGCACAGCAGGGTGCCAAAATTGACTCCTCCTGGCTATTAATTTAAGGATGCAATTCGATGAAATCCAGCTATTTTTGACCCAAGAATAGAGAGTTTTAAGCAGTAGAACAAAGACCTGTGTTGTCCTGAAGCCCTTGCCGCGTCTGTGACGATGCACTGCTTTACGCTAGCTTTATGTGGATTACTTCCTCCCTTCCGAGTGCATCTGATAGTCTCCAAATTGCATTGTGACAATCCTTCAAATATGCACTGAGACCCGCAGGGCCCAAGATGTTCCATTTTGATCTGTTTCTCTGGTCTTCCTGCGTAAGTCTCTTTGCATCACTCTGTTCAGACACAGGGTTAGAGTCGGCCCTGAGTGTTCTCCATTTTGTCAGTGTCAAACGCTTTGTCCCTGAGACCCTTCCTCCTCTCAGCAGGATTTCTGGCTTACCTCGTGTATTAATTTGGGTCCTTTTAAAAGGCAGCCTATTAGAAAGGCTTAGAAATCCGAGGATAGAGATAGTTCAAGTTGACTGCTCAGCTGTGAAGTAGATCTGTCTGTCGTCCAGGACTTCAGGACAGCCGGTGAGGTGAGAGTCGGCTGCGGATCTCGGGTGAAGACTGGCGCCTGAAGATTGGCGACTGAAGAGCAGTGACAGGCAGACAGGCCCAAGTCGAGAAGGGGGCCAATCTGTGCTGATGATCTGCGACGTGTAGCAAGTCGGTGTCTGTAGACAACTGCAAAGGCGAGAGCTTTCCCAGAGGAAGAAGCCATAACAAGCTTTCGTCTTCCTTCTTTTTATACCTTTGGAGTTCCAATTGGACCTCCCACACCTGGGTGGGTGCTCTTCCCTCATTGGTCAGCCCACAAGTCACTCACACTCTAATCCAGGCTGGTTCTCAATTCCCAATCTAGGCGTGGTTCCCAAACCCTGATCCAGGTGTGGTTCCTCATTCCCTCAGGTTGATATAATCTCTTGAATGGTCCCACCCCACCTTCTTAAACTATTATTATCCAATGACAATTCAACTCTATTTCTCAGGAACACATCACCGAGGACAGCTTCAGTCCTCTGTCCTGGTTGTATACTCAACACCATCACACACGTGCAGGCGCTGGTCCCCCTCGTTTGCATTTTGAGTGTACTTCTAGCATTTAGGCAAGTTTCAGCAGTTAACCTCGTTCTAAAAACCAAAACTTGTCCACCTAAGGTATTTAAGGACAAACAACCTGTGTACTTGGCTTTACTATTATGGTGGCCACTGTTTTCCTAAACTGCTGCTCTTAAATACTGAGGTCTCGCATTTTATTAAGAGATAGTAGAGCTTTTTTTAAGTAGTATTTTACAAATGGTGCCAGGCATCCCTCATGTATCTCAGGTGGTTGCTATTAGCACTACTGTCACTTAGCGAGAACACTGCAGCTGAGGCGAAAGTTGCTAAAAGCGTCCTTCGATGGAGAGAGGGAACAAATCCGTCACGTCCTGTACACTTGGAACCCCCCCCCCCCGTGACTATCAGCTGTGTTTGCATATGCCAAAGATTTCCTGTCGCAATGACCCGATTTCCTCAAATGTCAGTGTCTCTCCTCTTGGTTGTTTTCTTTCTTTCTTTTTTACCTGACCCTCTTAAGACACGGCTCACCTCCTTGAAGCCTTTTCTGTCGTCAAACTTTTAAAGCCTTCTGCTGCCCTCTGCTGGTCCAAACTAGTAGTTGGGGTTACGCTTCCCTAAGCAGGTAGTATTTTAGGGCTTGTCAGGAGAAAATAATAACAAATCAAAACAAACAAAAACAACAAAAATAAGGTAAGAATATTCCACATATCACAAGGCCCCAGTGCTGGTTTGAGTAGTAGAGACATGGCATTGTACGTGTCGCACTCAATGTCAACTCAGTGTGCATCTTCTCTATTAGAAGTATCAGTACCATGCAGATATTAGGACTGAGACGAGTATGTACAGTAAAATTGGCGTCACTTAAAGACTTGGTGAGCAACAGTTTTTCACTATGGAATGAGTTTTGTGAACCATATACTAAAGGTAAAAGGATTCCACAAAATATTACTCTAGAGTCTGTTTAATGTACCCTTTTGATCTAGTATATATAGTGATGAAATATTCAGTAAACCAGGATATTGGAGCAATAAACTGCATAACCTATGGTTCTGTAAGCTGGTGGTTGTTCGATGTACAGAGTGCACCCTGCCCTGACATGTATCGCCTGATCCACACCAGGTACTGACATACACCTCATAAACGCTGTGGTCATTCTCTCCCATGAAGCAGAGGGACCCGTGCCGGTCTCCGGCTCTACTCTTGGGAAGTTCTTTTCTCCGTGTATACTCCTTGGGTGCTGGCAGACTTTCTTCCGGTTCTTTTTGATTTGCCTTTCTCTGTAGCAAATGGTACTGCGGTGTGGTCAAAAGAGCACATGAATTCTATTAATATAACATGTTTTTAAAATAATTGTGATTAATTATGTAATTGACATCCCTCTCAAGTTGTAAAGGAGGATATTGGCACTGCCTTTTACTTTGACACAAGTTAAAGGTGCCTTAAGTAGTCAGTGTGTACATGCAGATAACACAGGTGACGACGGAATAAGGGGAATAGCTACTAATTTTTCAAATTTATGTTTTAAAATCCCAGACAGACAGATGCTTCCTTTTGATTAATACATTTATGAGTTATGAAAATTGCACCCCACAAGATTATCCAACTACCACCGGAATCCGACAGACAAGGGCTTCCTGACTCTTTGGAATCGAATCCTCACCCCCCTGTGCAGGTCATGCCTGCAGCCAGCTACGGCCTCTGAAGGTACCCGCTCTGTTCTGTGCTGGTGACTGTCCTTTCCGAGAATGATGCACAATTGCTTGTCCGTGTGATGAGTACTCATTTGTTTCTTTTGACTACTCAGCGGTATGTCAGTGGAGGCCTGAGACACGCCATTCAATCATTCACAAGATTCCACTTAGGCCTTTTGAGTTAAGACTAGAGTTGCTCTCACTAACTGGTGAAGGGACTATTTGAGCTTCTTCTTAAATATCTAAGCATAGGATGAAATGTTCATACATATGTGTGCTGAACTCTTTCGTGTGTGTATGAGCTCGGAACCTTGCATTGAGCTGCATGCACAGCTTTGGCTAATTAAATAATTAAGTAGTAATAACAGGTACTTGCTAAGTTGTGATGCTGCTCAGGTTAGGCTCAAATTTGTGATCCTCCTGCCTCATCCTTCCGGAGTGCTGGGATTCTAGGCCTATGCCACCTGACCTACCTCCCATGTGCACTTAACTCTACGAGTGATTGCCGTATGTTTCATCAACAAGTGCATAGTAGTTTGTGTTCTCATAAAAAACATGAGTTTTGATTATTCTGTACTCTCCCAGTACTTACTATCATCATATTTTAAATACATTATTCCAGCCATTCTAATAGGTATAAATTGCAGTCTCATTATAGTTTTGATTAGTTTGCCCTTGATCACTAAAAATGATCATATTTGCATGAGCTTCTTTGCCAACTATATAGTTTCTCATTTGTTATGCCTACTCTAATTTTTGATACCATTTCTCTAGGCTTGGCTAGTTTCTAATTGTTGACTTTGAAGTGTTTTTAATATTATCAGATATAAATATTTGTCTTTGCATTTCCTTGTCACTGTCTTTTGAGGGACAAAATTTTTGACATGGGATGAAATCCAATTTATTAGTGTATTATTTTAGGATTGTGCTTAAGGCATCATGTTACCTAAAAATATACTGCAACATTTTGCCAGTATTTTATTCTGAATTTTTCCCTCATCTGCATTCTAGTTATTCTATGATCTATTTAGAAAATTTTTCCATATGAAATGAGAGGCCTACGTTGGTTCCTGTTTTAAGTACATATGAATGAGGAAGCACTCTCCTTTTCTAAAAATTTATTAGCTGTGTTTGTTTGGGTCTGTTTCCAAAACATATTCTGTTGTTTTTATCTACGGCTTAATAATTGCAGTATTAGTGGAAGTCTTGAAATCAAATGAGTCTGTTTAGTATGTTCTTTCCTTACACTATTGTTTTGGGTATTGCCTTCCCTTTACGTTTCCATAAAAATTTTACAAACAGCCCATGAATATATTCAAAATATTTTGCTGGGATTTTAAGGTGGCTTATAGAATTGTGCACAAGAGTGGGTTACAACTGGGTGTCGTCTATGCCTCTTATTACTTTTTAATTGATAGTTCAAGCAATAGCTGGATCCATAACTAAATTCCAAATCCTACGTAAGGTTGGAATGGCACCAACTCACTTAAAATGTTTAAAGTCACACACGTTTCTTTTTCTTCCCATTTTCTTGCCAACGTCATAAATGTATTGTATTTGTACACATTGAAATGATTACTGGTTTTAAAATGTATCCTGTAGTTTACAAATCTGGAGTGGAAAATTGCCCTCATAACAATTCCAACATATTTTTCCAATGATACTTTGCCTTACATGTTTTCTGAAGAAAATTTTGCAGCAATTAAAAATTGCTCCCACACAGGCAAACAATTCCCTTTCCCTGCTGCTTTCAACACTGTGCTTTTTAGATGTTAGATCATAACATATCCCATCCTCTCTTCCTTATGTTTACACATTTCAGAGTTTGCTGGAGCACATTAGGCCGCATATTTCTGTTTCTAAACCAAATTCGGGGAAGTCTGTTATCATTCCTTCATATTTTTTCTTTACCAAAATTTTTTTCTTTCATTTTGATTTTTTTCTTATTATCCTCATCTTTTATTAGACTTTGGTCTTTCTTTTATCTTTATTTTTCTCTACTTTTCAGGTTGGGTAAGTGTCACTGGTGTGGAACAAATACTTTGATTTTTTAGAGGCGTTCACTTACGATTGAACTGAGGACCAGGTGTGGTACATGACAGACAAGCGCTGTGTCGCTGTGCTAACTAGCTGGCTCTTTCCTATACCAGCATCTTGCTGGTTTTCCTGGTATCCTAGGCTGGCCTGCAATTTGTGATTCTCTTATCTTTCTATCATTCCTCTTTGTTCTGCTAGTAAATCTCTCCAGTGAACTTTTCCTTCAGATATTAATTACTTGACTTTTACAAATTCCATTGTTCCATACAGTTTTTTACTCCTCCGGTAAGAAGCCCACATTTTTTTTTCTTTCCTGAAAGTGCCTTTCACCTTTATCATGTGGAGAACGGTGATAGAACCTGTGTGAGAATCTTTGTCAATCTGAGGCTTCCAGTTGTTACATTTTTCAATTTTTATTATTTCAAATAATTTGGACAAGATGTTGTACATTTTCAACACTGTTGCTGAAATGATTCGTTCTTGAAGTCATTTGTGCAGTGGTTTAAGTTTTTTTTTTCTTTAGAATGGTATAAAAACACCTAGCAAGCACAGGCCCTGAGTTTGGTTCCCAAGCACCACATAAGCTGGGTGTGGTGGTGGACTCCTGCAATCCCAGCACTTGGGAGGCTGAGGTAGGAGGATTGCTGTGAGTGCAAAGCCAGCCTGGGTTACAGAGTGAGTTCAGGACCAGCTTGGACTGCAGAGTGAGACTCTGCCTCAAAAAAAAAAGGTACAAAATCATAATCAGGGGCTGGAGGAATGCTACAGCAGTTAAAAGCACTTGCCTAGCAAGCACAAGATCCTGAGTTCAATTCCCCAGCACCACATGAAGCTGAGAATGGTGCAGTAAGGAGGCTGAGACAGGAGGATTTCCATGAGTCCAAGGCCAGCGTGGGCTCCATAGTGAGTTCAGGACCAGCCTGGGCTACAGAGCAAGACCCTGTCTCAAAAAAAAAAAATGTAAGTATTCAGTAGGAATTGTGTTTCAAATGTTGACTTTTGATCTTTTTGCTAGCCACCAATATGTCACCGTACTTTCAGGATGCCAGGCAGCTGCACTGATCACCACAGTAAGTAACCAATGCTCCCCAGTGGACTGTGCTGCTGCCCACAGTGCTTTGAACGTCCCACACCCTGAGTGCATTCTTTCTTATAACATTTTCAACTTATCAAGTGTTTATCAGAAATTAAAACTTAAGAGAAGCATCATTATTACTGGCTTCCTGTTTGTTTCACAGCACTTCAAAGTATAAAAACCATAATTAGTTCATTGCCTGTACAGTGTGTATCTATAAGCCAGATTGCTCAGCAGGACGCATTTTAAGTTGAGTTCACAAGAGCAGTAACATCTGAAAGCCTCTGCAATGCTTGTTTCTGTTCTGCGAATGGCTTGAACAAGAGCTGGCCTGAGATCCTATTTGTTCACACACAGAGTTTGAGCATCAGTGGCCCAAACTCTTCTCGCCAGGATCTCCTTCCTATTGTCTGCGTCCTCACAGTCCCACACCCCAACTACCCTGACATATCTATGGTCACATCCGCATTGCACATTTCTAACTCACATTCTATACTGCACCGTGGCTCTACTCACAGCTAAGCGGCAAGATGAGAGAGAGAGAGAGAGAGAGAGAGAGAGAGAGAGAGAGAGAGAGAGGAGCAGGAGGACACTTTCCATGCATCTCACACAACTTTCTTGACCTTGTTTTCGGTTCTCCTGGTCACAGATGCAGGTGGCCTCTGCACTTGGCTGAATATGTTTTCACTGTTCTTACAGCATCTTTTAGTAAATGAGGACCCCCTGGAGCCGAGCACGGGCCAAGGCATGACTCTGAAATCCTCACTTTCCTGCTTAAATTACAGGTTTTGCTCACACGTACGTTATAGTTCTTGTTCTGCAACACTTGGAAGACAGTTGGAGAAAAAAAGGAGGAAATTTCGCTACCATAAAATCTTTTCTCAGGTTTCAAATTTTGTCTCAATTTTCCTGTTTCTCTGTGATTTTTGGAGGTCAGGGTTTTTAGTTGCATTTGGTAGAAGAAATAGGCTGGAGTGGGCTACTGCTGTGTTAGCTGAGAATTGATCTCTCATCCCATATTTTTTTGAGAATTTTAAGATGCTTTGCATATGCTCAAATCATAGACATTTTCCCATTTTATTAGTATATATATATGCAAAACACAATGGTTCCATTGAGCTTGAGAATTCTGTGCATATGTATACATATATGTAGGCAACTTCGCATTCCTTCCTTGTTCTTTTTCACCCTCTTCCCACTCCTTCATTCCTGATTCCCGCCAGCTGCCCTAGACTCTGTTACTTATTTGTATTTTGGGTTTATCATATTAGAGAAACCGTGCAATATTTAACCTTTTGAGTCAGACTCACTTCACTAAACATGATGGTCTCAAGTTTTACCCATTTACCTGCAAATGATTCAAAGCTATTTGTCTTTAGAATAAAGTAGTACTCCATTGTGTACAAATACCACATTTTTGTATCCATTAGTCTATTGATAGACACTCCAATATCATGTACAATTCAGCTATTGTTAATTGTACTGCTATATACATGGATATATATGACTGTCTGTAACATGTTGCTTTTAACTCTTGTAGAAGTATACCCAGTAAAGGGATTGCTGGGTCAAATGGAATAACTATTTTCAAATTTCACCAGCAATGGAAAAGGGTTTTTTCCCCTCACAACTTTGACAGATACTATTGCTCTTTAAGTTCTTAATGTAAGCCATTCTTACTAGGATAACTTGGCATCTCGGTGTTATTTTAACTTATATTTCTCTAATGGTTAAGAATTTTTGACAAAAGAGCATATACTGGAAAAGGATGACCTCTTCAATAAATGGTTCTGGGAGAACTGGTTATTCACATGCAGAAGAATAAATCTAGGCACATCTACTGTCAAGTCCTAAAATCAAATCAAAGTAGATCAAAGACCTAGGCAGCAGAACGGAAACAGTGAACTTCCTGGAGGACAAACAGGTCTTGAAGGTCTTGAAGACGCTGGCTAAATAAGGACTTTGTCAATAGAATGCCTGATGCAAAAGACAAAATATTCCAGAATCAACACATGGGATCATATCTAATTGAAAAGCCTCTGAGGGGGAAAGGAAACAATTTTAAAAATGCAGAGAGAACAAGTGGAATAGGAAAAAATTTTTACCACCCACACCTCCGATAGGAGGCTGATAACTGGAATATACAAAAAAAATCTGAAGAAAAATAAAATCAAAGACCCAGTTAAAAATGAGCAGCTGGAATGAGCAGATATCTCTCAGATGAAGCAGCACAAGCGGCCAGCAGAAACATGGGAAAATGTTCAACATCAAATCACACACTTTTCTCTTGTACTCTAAAGACCTTTCCATTTTGAAATACATGCAAGTAAATGAGAGAACTGAGTTGACTAAGCACTTTGAGAGCTATGTATTTTGCATTTCACAAAATTTGTATTTTCAAACTGGACTTCATATTGGGGTTTATTTAAAATATACTTTTAAAATCCTAGGAATTCAGACAAAAGGATATGACCAAAAGTCTGGTAATACTCAGAATCACAAAAACCACAATTTATGAAATAGATATAATTTTAAAATTGAACTTCTGTTCATAACTATTAAGAAAATCCCAAAGAAATATTTATACACACACATGCATGTCTTTGATTTCACAGAATGCAACAAGGACACAGTAGGCCACGAATATGTATGACAGCCAGAAACATTGTTTTAAGGATTCAGTAGCTCCAAAAATATGCATCCATGGTGCACATATTCTTCAATAGAATAAACTTTCCTGGTATGGATGTAAATAAATACATTTGTCAAATATCAAGAAGTAGATAGACTCATAGAACTATCAACATGAGCAACACCTTGTAAAAGCATACATTTATAGCACACGTTTTCTCTACTACTTATAAGGTGACAAAACATTTCTACAATATTTGCTGTTAACATTTTCAAATCTTTTTACCAATAAACTCATAATTTAATTCATTTTATGTTGAATTGAGTAACTATGTAGTGAATTAATATGGACAAGGAAGAATAGTTTAACAACTGCTTGGTCACATGGTGGGTATTTATGTGAAATGAGAAATGACAGTCTTAATTACACAAAGAAAAATAATTAACACAAGTATATTCACTAATAGAGCTATAAAACAAAACTTTTAGCACTTTTGAGAAGGTATAGAGATTTACACGATGCCAGTAAGAGTGTCCATTCTGATAATTTCCCAATCATTCATACACCTAAAATAGATTGCTCTTGGTAACACATTGTTACTTTTTTACTTTAAAATACTTGCATTTTAGAGTTGTTATGTTTATTATACGATTAGAGAAAAATACAAAACTACAAGTGTCCACAATTAAGTTAAAACCATTAACTATATAATAGGATACTTTGAATAACAATTAAAACCTAAGCTTTGGTTATTAAATTTCTTAATAAAATTGAATTCTCTTGCTATGGTCGAGTAACATCAAGAAACAATATTCTATCTAACCATCCAAAGGTATTTTTCAAAGTACAGACATTTAATGGGCATCCATGATGACTTCTAGTAAGAAACAAGCACTCACACAATATTTTTACTAGGAAAGCTTCATAAAAACGTTATCATGGATGATTGGTAGAATAAGTAAGCAGTAAAATTGAAATTCATTCTTCTCACATTCCAGGGATAGCAAACACAAGGGAGGCGACGCACGCTGAGATTGGAGTAGCAAGTGAGGTAGTGGTGCTCAGAGCCTCTTCTCCAGACCAGCCTAGTCCAGGAGTGGGGGTGATGTCATCCTGGAAGAATTTGCTGTGAGCCTACTCTAGTAGAGACCCGGAAAAGCTCCTCCCTCCGAGTAACTCTGGGTTTTAATCTCTTCAACCCAAGGAGTGACTGCGATAATGCCAAGTAGAGTGCTTCTGACTGTGATGAACTCTAGGAATTGGATGCTAGAGATGCTGCCTGCTGCGGGCACCTCCAGGAAGCCAGAAAGAAGCCCTAGGAACAGGAAGAGCTACATTGTGCAGTATGGTAGGAAGGGCTCTGCTGGTCAGTGATGCTGAGTAGTCATGAGAAATGGGGGAGGGCCTGAGCTAGAAGGTATCTGACTAGATCAGAAAAAAGCATACTACATTTGAAAAATGACTGGCAAACATTACCTAGCCAGAGCATATTTGCCCGTGTTAGTGGACAAACAGATTCCTTGGTCATGACAGAGCCTTGTGGATGAAGAGCTGGCGGGATATTCGGGAAACAGAAGACTAGGAGTTGTGAGTTCTCACAGGTTCTTTGATTTTTGTTCTGTGTGAGATGAGAAGCCGTATTTGAAAGATTAAAGCAAATGTTGGCGCCCTGTTCTGAGATGTCCCTCTGGATGTTTTTAGGAATGTCAAGGAAGGCAGTAGAACATGCACAAACACACATCAGCCTGTTTTAATGCAACAGATTAGTACTGATGTTGTGACATCAGTGATAGAAGGACTCCCTAATAATTTTATTTTTTCTTTGTCTCACTGTATAGATAGACTAGATTTCTGACTTCTTAGTTGGCTGATTTTTTAGGAAACATGTGAGGGAAAGATGTGAGGGGTTTTCTGTTTCAGCAGTCTTGAAGGTTTTTCCAATGAGTAAAGACATTGTTGAATTGAAATGGTTCGCTGCTGTTGTGAAAATGCAAATATGTGGTAATTTTTTGATAGCCATGCTAAAAATTGAAATGTCTACACTCTGAAGAGAACAAGCTGAAAAGACAGACCAGATGCATTTAAGTCTGAATGTCTAGGTGAAAGGTTAGAAGGAACCAGAATATTGTGTGTGTGTGTGTGTGCACATGTGTGCGTGCGCATGTGTGTGTTGTCTGATTTGAGCAAGATATTATGAATAAGATATGGGCACAGGCTACAATGAGCTGATTTTTCAGCAGTACGCAAATGGAATGGATAGAAACTTCATTCTTCAAAGGTCTTGCACCTGCAAAAGAAAGTGCGTCTAGTCTCCAAAACTGAACTAAGAGGCTAAAACCCTTGTTGAGTAACAAAGTCCAGTAAGGACAAGCAGGTCGACAAAGTGTTTTAATCACAGACGAAAGTGTCATGAAGAATTTCACTGTCGCTGCAGTAAATCTGAGGAATCAAGAAAAGGAGGTGACGCTAAGTCGGGGAACAGTACCTAAGAAAGAACTGTGGACGCAGACGCAGGCGTCGGGAACTTGGCGACGCAGACACTGGAGGCTCACTCACCCTTCCAGGAGACTGCACTGCCAGAGGAACTGCAAAGCTGGGACTAAAATAACCTCGGGCAGCTGAAGCAGGAAAACAACACTTGGAAGCAAACATTCCCGTGTACAGGAAGCAGGCAGAATCCCTAGGGAACTGCAGAAACACCACAGCGCACCAATGAGGGAATACTTCCAAACACCACCATGTGTGAAGCCAAGAAGGGTACTGGGCGGAAAAGAGCCAGCTAGGGAACAAATCTATGCTAAACAGAATTTTTTTCTCTTACAGAAAGACATCTAGAGGTATCCTGTTGCATTTCTCTTTTAAGGAGAGATTCAGATGCAGTTATGATGGTTCTGATCCACATTTTATAATATATCCACAGAGTGCGAGTGTGTCAGTTATATGGAGCCTGTACACACCAGGAGCCCTGTAAGATGATAACCGAGCAGAAAATTGCCCACTGCCCTTGGATGTCGCAGCAACTGCAGTGTCACAATGCAGTACATTTTTTCCACATATGTGTAGTGATGCTGCTCTAAATAGAGCTACTCTGTTGTCAGTGTACTGCTACATAATATTGTATACCATGCATATTTGATACTGCTATTAAGCTACTATGTTACCGGTATTTCCATTTAGTAAACTATATTTTTATGGACTAAATTCTTATTTTAAAAGAAACTATAAAACAACCTCATTAATTCTTTCAGGAGTTATTTAAAAGAATCACAGAAGACAATTCTGCACATGGTAGTGACCTTCCAAGGGGACCCAATGTGCAGGAGAAAATTGTTGCTATCGATCATTTCAACCCAATGGGGACCTCAAGTAATATGTGTGTATTTTTTCTTAGCTTTATTGCCATTTCAAGTTATAATAATTTTAAATATAAACAAGCTTACAGATTAAGGTTATAAGTGAAAAACACTTTGGAACAGATGTATAATGTGTGTTTTACTTTAATACTACTACGAAAAAGTAAAGAAAAAATAAAATTTACATAAAGTACAAGAAAGACTAATATTGAAAAAAGAAAATATTTTATACACATATATTCATTGAACATAGTCTTGGAGTTCAGTATGATATTAATCTTCCCACTCATGACAGCCACTGTGACCAATTTTCTAAAAGAAGTCTCTGGAATGGCTGCCGTAAGTGATCTACCTTAAGAAAGTTGACTTAATTCTACATATAAGGGAATTTTGTGTCTGTCTTTTCAGCAAAGTGCACAATGGATGTAAGCCATGGTCACATACTCTAATATGGTTAACAATTTAAATCATATTCCAAAAAATGTTAAGTTCAGGTGACATTACTTTATAGATACCATACATAGATTCACATTCAAAAGTGAGCATTTTGACCCACGTAGTGAAACCAGACATCTGCCCACTCACGGCAGCCACTGTGCCCATCCATATGCTGACACAAAATGGCCAAATCAAATTTCCTAGTACATAGTTGCTTAAATTCTTGAATAGTTCTGCAGGTGGGATGATGGCTGGCAATAATAATGCACATAAGACAGGCTGTGTGCTTCCTCAGCAAAGCACATCACACAAAAACAAGCGTCACTGCCTTGCCGGTAGACCTCCCACCTGGATGGCAGACCATGGTGCCTAATTAATTCTATCTAAAGATTATGTTTCGTTGTCCTCTGCTATATAAGCCATTTATCTCTTTATGGTGCTGGCCAAAAAAAGACCCCATGCCAGCCTTTGCATTGCAGAGTCTGATAAATGTTTCAACAAGTGTCTAAAGCAGCAGGCTCACTCGTGGTAAAGGACTTCCTAGCTACAGCAAGGCAGGAAGCCACTAAGAGTGGTGTTCTCAATGCCAACATATTTGATGAGGTTACAGCCTTCAAAAAAAGTAGTCTTTTCTTGATGTTTATACTTTTCTTTTTCTTCAGGAAAAATGCAAGAACTTTTTTTTTTTTT